>CAWUFW010016969.1:0-284600 GCA_963921515.1 Calotriton arnoldi | reverse complement strand
AAATCCTAGAGGGCATATTAGCAAGACCCACGTTAAAATTATCGCCGTTTTCGGCGGGAAACGGCGATAATGGGCTTGCTAATATGCGTTATAGAATTCCAATTAGATGTGCAGGACATCTAACCTGGGCTTCTATTGGAATTCCATAACGCATATTAGCAAGCCCATTATCGCCGTTTTAGCTTTAACGGCGATAATTTTAACTGTGGTCCCGGATAGCAGGGGGGTTTGATTATTTGTAACTCCATCCCCCTGCCCTGAAGATGCTGTGGTTGTTCAATATCTGATCTATTATTTCCTTTGAGGCCCAGTTTGTCATTATTGCCTCACTGTTGATACTGAGCGGATGAGGCATAAATCCCACCAATATCGGATCTGAAGATGGTGTGCGTGGTCCCTTATTTTCTTTGTTAGTTTTAAAATTGTACCTCTATTCAGGGTGTCAAATGAAACTCTTGACACATAGGGGCATATGTTCAAGCCCCTATCGCCACCACAACATCACTTGTACCAACGTTGTGGTGGCGATAGGGGCTTCGCCTTATTTGCAAGGCAGCGTTAAACCACTTAACATGCCTTAACGCTGCCTTGTACATAAGGCCCCCTTTCACAATATGCTTAGCGTGAAAGGGGTGGGCAGTGGGTGTTGCAGTGGGTGTTCCACCGCAACACCCATTGTTTTTGATGCTGCCCCCTATGTACAAGGGTGGCGTACATAGGAGGCAGCGCCAAAATTAAGACCAGGGAAAACCTAGTCTTAAGTTGGCAAAACGAGGAAAAATGCTTTATTTCTCCTCGTTTTTGCTTTTTCCATATGTGATGCCTTGTGCAGCACACATGGAAAAAGCAAAATGCCATGGATTGTTTATGTACATGAAGGTCCCCCTTCCTGTAAATAAACAATCTTTTTTAAAAATGCCATTTTGTGACTTTCATGTGTGCTGCATTAAGCAGCACACATGGTAGTGACAAAATGGCATTTCAGGATTGTTTATGTGCAGGAAGGGACACTTTCCTTAACATAAACAATCCTCTCCTGCACGCAGACACCCTTGCACTATGGTGCAAGGGTGCCTGCGTTGACACTGCACTGCTAAGTGTATAAACAAAGAACAATGTCTCAACCGGTGGTCATTTAGAGGGCAAATACACAAAAGGATTCAATCAATCAGAGAGGGAAAAAGGGGAGACCACAAGAAATTTGTACGGAGAAGGTAGATTCTTATTTACAAGTAGTTATATCAGCACTACAATACAGTGTATGCATAAGTAACCCAAAGGTGGGTGTGCACATATCGTGCTTGTGACAGTGAACTGCGCAGTGACACAATAAGGTGAAAAACAGCGTGGACGGCGCAAAAAAAGTAGTAATAGAGAAGACTTGGAGGTCAACAACACAATGGAGATTATGTACAAGGCAGGTATTTTGCTTAGGTTGACCACAGTAATGCCCGAGGTTACGCTGAGTGGTCGACGGTGTTTCGACCTGTATGATTCCAGGTCATCATCAGGACCGGGTTACTTTAATCAATTTGGTGCTGTGGTGGTAGTTGAGGGTCCAGCAGGATGGAAAACGAGGTGTAGAGGGTCCTGACTGGCTCTGCAGGGTAGGGAACAAGTAAAACGTGGGTACAATTGCGATCCTTGTTGAGTAAATCGTATTGAACGTGCAATGCAGGGTTGCAGGGTCCAGAGGTCAGGATGTCATTGGACCTCGACTTGAAATGATGTACAGAGGCCTCGGTTGGAAGAAGCGGTCCTTGGTGGTGCAGCCTTGCATTTCAGAAGTGGTGGAGAGAGGCGTTAAGCCAGGAAGGCTGACGCCTCTCCGCCACTTCCTTGAACATATCCCCCATAGTTTGGTATTAGTAGAAGCTTGTTTTCATAAGAACCCCTTTTTAATTTTTGCCTCACCTGGTGACTATTCCATGGCGAATTACGATCTTGTCATGCTTTACCGTCTTCTAACCGGCCACCTTATGCCCATTTTTTATTTGTCTCTGCGCTATCTTCATTTATTACTCGTATGAATCTCTGATTCAAGCCTGCACTATGTATTTCCTTGCACTCTGAGGAATTTTGGTTATCGTTGTATATGGTTACGCTCCTGTCGTCTTTTTCTTCCGATCTTTGCTGTATTATAACCTTGTGCTTATTCTCTTTTGTTAGCTGCTGGGCCTTTACACCATCCTGGTGATCTCTTATTTTGTTTTGGGAGCCAGGGCCAGTTCATCCTTGTGTTTTCCCATTCAGCTAGTTTTTGATTGCTCATTATATGCTAAGGTTTTAGGCCCACATATGAATTCCTGCGGTGTTTCCATAGATACTTTTTTGGTATCTCTACCTCCGATGTCAGTTTGTTTGTGTGTTGAGTAAATAATTGCCATATATTTTTTGTTGTAATACTTTTCCTTCCTTTCGTGCTTTTTTTCCCTTTTTATTGCTTCTTGTTCTTCTACCTCCGCATCTGCCACTCCTGTTGGAGGGTCCGTTATGGTTGGCCACACTCTTCCGCCTACCTCTCCCCTTTCAGAGTCTCTCTGTCACACCTCGCTCGGTCACTTGGCAATAAAGAACCATGTTGTAAAATATAATAGTTTATTAAACAATTCAAAAGCATAAAAGAAAATACTTCAATTTAAGTGTTGCCCATCAACATATGGGTAAGATCAGAGGTACCTGCATCAACAATGTTTAAGGATCAATTTGTTCAATTCAAACAGAAATGTATATTCATAAATTAATCCATGAGCAGCCGCTCAAGGGGCAACCCTGAATTTAAGAGTGATACAAAGGATAGCGTTCAGAGGACAAAACTTCTTATTGAGATAAAATAACAATATTCAAGACTACACAATTAAAACTGACATACATGCAATTGCTTGGGTTTAGATGAACTGAAATAGACAATCTGACAAAGCCAATAGGCAAAATTATTCAGTCAGATAGACTGACAAAGTCAATAGGCAGAATTATTAAGTCAGATAGACTGACAAAGCCAATAGGCAAAATTATTCAGTCAGATAGACTGACAAAGCCAATAGGCAGAATTATTAAATAGGAGCATTATCACCTTGGCAATAGGAGCTCTGGGCCCAGTCAGGAGAACGATTGATCAGTCGGGAACCCTCACAAGGCACCGGGGTGCTGGTTTGAAGAGAGTTCCAAGCCACACCCTGGGTGCAGCTATTTTATATGCTTGAATGCAGAAGTGTTATCATCTCTGACATAGGTCCTGACGCAGCCCTTGACCGCCCTCTTACAGTAACTATGGAAAATTCCACACGTAGAACTGAGAAGTGGTATCATGGTGAAATTAGGGGCTTTTTGACAGGTGGTCCAGTGCTCCTGACCGCAAAAAGTAAACAAAGGATAATTTTTACCGTAAGAAAGCTCAGAATTAATATTTTAATACATTATTTCTTGGTCACGTTGCCGTCTTTCACAGTTTCGATTAAGCAAGCGCGGAAAGTTTCATAACTAAAAATATTGCAAATGTACTTGTGAAACCGCCAGAGGTACCAAAAATGTCCTATGCGTGTGGGCTAATCTAATTCTCGTAACTGTGGAAATTTACAAGGGGGGGGGGAGTTTGTCGCGGAGGATGGCGCAGGCCTCTGCTGTCAGGTTAGTGAAGTCTATGAGATCAGTTTTTAATATTAAGAAAATGACAATAGGATACCCTGTCTTTTATTGGGCCTATACATATCTCTTACAAAGGTATGGTTGGTCCTGTATGTAGAGTCTGTGAGAAGGTGAACTTGGGCCTATGTGTGGATTTGTAAGAAAGTGAAGGAACGTGGACAACTTAAAGACCCTTTATCTGGGCCTCAGTGGTGGGGCCTATCTAGGGATGCCAGGTTTGAAGGGTATTGCAGAATGGGGTGTGTGTTTCCTGTTTAGAGGGTAAACGGGACCCTCCTACACATCCCTCCTCTTGTTCATTATTGAACACGCCTGTGACACAGTACTTTGCTGGACCTTCAGGGCTTGGTGCATACCGAGTGGGTCACTAATACACCATGCATGCTGTCTGTGGTGACAATTCTGGTGTTATAGTAACGTATTCTCCCATCCTCGGGAGCTAACTCCTCATACCCGTTAATGTCATGCTCCTCCCATAAAGCGTATCTAGGTGGTGGAACCGGTGGAGCTGTAGGTGTGTTTGAAGAGGCAGGAAGGACATGTTGCTCTAAGAGTTGCACATGGATCTGCCCATTCCCATCCCGAGAGCACGGTCCATGTCCTGATACTGTGCATTGTTATTAATTCCAGTGTGAACGTAATTCATTCCTACTGCTTTGGTGCTGCATCTGTTGACACATTTAATTACTAGCTGTGCACCGCAACACATTACCAGGACAACACAACAAATAGGTAGCACAATTTTCAAGATAGCAGATAGCCATGAAGGCATCCAGTTCAAGTTGAACCAGTCCGTGATAGGATCTGCAGCGGCACCGCTTTCGTCACGCATCTTTTTCCCCAGGTTGCCCAAGTCCTCAATGGCCTTAGCGAGCGACCCGTTTGTGGCATCATTAGCCGGTATGAAAGTGCAGCAGCTCTTTCCGATGGAACTGCATACACCCCCCTGCATAGCTGTGAGCTGATCTAGAACATATCTATGCTCTAGAACCATAAGCCTTAAAGGCCTTAACTCTTCCTGTATGGCGTTGAACCCATCTCGGGTGTTATTTATCAGAGTCATTAGTTCGTATCGTGTGACCTGTAGCCACCGTGCATTAGCTGATGTTTGCCAAATGGGCCAGCAGGCCCCCAAGAATTCCTGGGCACCATTGAACAGGCGAAACTCTTCAGGTATTCCGGCGAAGGCATCGTTAGCGAAGTATTGAGCCTTCCGTCGGTGCCGGTGAAGCAGGGTGACGTCATTTGTCATGGGGTGTTCAAACACTTGAGATGTTGGATGCCGGGACAACGAGATACAGCTCGTGCATGGTAACCATGGTGCATAGGCCCTTCCATCGAGGAGGCAACTGGGGGTAGATGCGTTCTCCACATGCCCAAAAGATATCCATGAGGGCTGGCGGTGCCGTCTTGGAGGTCCAAATTAAAAATTGTTGTGTTACAGTTTGTGTTGCTGCCCACAGAGGCGAGTACCGTTACCTAGGAAGCAAAGAAGAGGATGTTTTAGTTTATATGCTCTCTTCCATTTGTAAGCTGTTCCCTTCCCAAAGGTGTACCGTCTAGTTTCCTGTGCCCACACCTCCTTACACTGAGTCTCAACATCCCAATCAATATTCTGTTGATATCCTGTTTTTGCAAGGGTTCTCCCAAGAAGCTGCACTTACATACCAGGGCGTCTGGGCCGTGCCATTTGTTATCAAAATACACATGGGCCTGCAAGAGCAGCACAGACCTATATTGACATGGGCAGTTGGCAGCGTGTGAACTGTTATTTTTCGTGTATCGGGGGTTTGTTATGGAGTTGTTTGTTTATTGTCTCCTTACATAGTGCCGGGGGATGTGAACATAAAACCCTGATGCTTTGAATTCATGCTCATGATTTGTGAGCGGTGTCTCCCATCTAGGTGATTCCCATCTATACAAATTCTCATTTTCTCTCTCGAATTGCAATGCATCAGTGACAACCATGTGTGTTAGATAGTTAGAGTCCCATGCGGTGGTGTTTACAAACACAGTGTCTATCTCTGCGGAGAAAAGCTGTATTTGGCCGTAGATACGGCAAAAGAAACAAATGGAGGAGGCATTTGGCCGTTGGGGGTGGTATTTCTTGTGGGAGCACCATTTTGTCTGCGCCAGCTGCATGCGGGATGTGTGAGCACACAAAGCATGCTTCTTTTGTTACCTTTCTCCCTATTTGAGACATGTGCCGGTACCACATGTTATCTAGCAGGAGCACTATGGGCTTCATGGTCGTTATTAAGTGTGTCAGGACGTATGGAGTGGAAATCAGGTCTGGGATGTTGGCGTGCAACGTGGACCACCGTGTCCTGGAGAGCGGCGGCCAAATCTTGTTTGTCATTATCTCTTGTTGGTCTATGACTCCTCCAGAACCTTGGCCTACCTCTTCTAAATCTGCGAGCGTTGCGGGAGTTGGGACTGCGGTTCACTGGGGGACCTACTGTAATCTCTAGAAGCCTATCCCACGGAGTAGTAGTAATACTTGGGTCTGTGAAAGTAGCTATGCGTGTGGGGTGTGTACTAGTGTGTGCACTATCAGTGGTATACTGTGGAAGTGATGGATCTTCAGTGTGGTGCGGGAAGTGTTTTTGTGCAGTTGTAATTTCTGGCACAACTGGTTGTTTTGAGAATGGTGTAATAATATTAGCAGAAAAATGTGGCTTAAAGGTTGCAAGATAAAACAGGTACCAATTAAGTGCGGCCAACGTTATAGTGAAAAAAAGGCAAAATGTTAAGACAAGTGAAATACATAACTTTGCATTCCCATTAAGGTCCTCGACAATATGCTCATGGCGGTCATTATCTTCGTCATCAAAGGAGGATGGAAACCCGCTGTCTTGGTGGAGCTGTACCAAGGGTATGTCCTGTCCCTCCTCTAGTCGATTGGCGGAGGTGGTGCGGGGTCCAAGCGGACGTGGCTGCGATGGATCCATGCTTTTCTTTCAGCTATTCAGTACTGCAGTTGGTGACGAGTCTATCACCTTGAATGGGCCCTCGATTTAGGGTCCTTCCAGCGTCTGACGTTTTTCCGGATGAAGATCTGCGTCCGGGACAGATTGGTGGGAGCTCAGGATCGGTGGGGCCCTTCCCCTTTCTCTTGGATATCTGGATAGAAAGGAACTGCGCTGCGCTGGTTAGTTGGCACAGATAGTGGTAAAGTTCTGCCTTAACTATCTCAGATGATGACTCACTATCTAATTTGGGGCGTGTGGATGGAACTGTTACATTTATGGATCGTCCAGTGACAAGCTGATGGGGTGTGAGGTGATGATCCGAACTTGCAGGAGTTTCTTAGTGCAAACAGTGCTATGGGCAGGCAATAAAGCCATTTCTTTCCTATTGTGGCACTTATTTTACTTATTTTGTTTTTGAGCAAGCCGTTAAGGCGCTCACAACATACCGTTGCTTTGTGGGTGGTAAGCTGGAAGTCAGCTTGTGTTTGATGCCTAGCATTGTGGTCAGGAAGGAAAAGATGGCGTTTGAAAAATGACTTCCGTTGTCGGTCCGGATGGCGTCTGGGGCGCCCAGCGAGTAATGACATCACGTAATAGAAATGTGGCAGCTGCTTTGGCATCGCAGTGGACGCAAGGTCCACTTTCGATCCAGCGTGAGAATGGACATACTACCACAATGAGATAGCGATAATTTTGGCAGCGATCGATCATATCGACATAGTCAATGTGTAACTCTTTGAAAGGGGCCTGATGGTCTAGGAATTGTAGAGGCAACAGTTTTGAGCGTAGGGGCTGGGGAGTATTGTTGGCAAATGAGACATTTATTAACATACAATTGTATCTGTTCATAGGCATTGGGGATGAACCAGTCTGTCTGCAAGGTGATGGACATATTGTCTCGGGTGACATGTGTGGGAAGGTGGAGTTGATCTAATGCCACTTGTAACAAAGCCTGTGGCATCACAGGTTTCCCTGTTACTGTTTGTCTGTATACTGAAGTCGGCGGAGTCCTGCTGTACTCCCTCTTCTTCCATAACTCTTTCTCTTGATCTGGTGCACTTTCTTGCATTTCTCTGAGGTGTAGTTGTGCAATATGATCGTATTAGTCGCGTTTTGTCAATATCAAATGGTGTTATGTAGATTGGGGTGGTGTGTTTGAACTGTGTTCACTACTAGTGTCGTGCTCTGTTGGAGGTACTGTTTGGGATAATAAGATAGGGGCAAGTGGGACTTCCGGTGCTGTTTGGATTGAGGTGCCTGCTACTAAGGGGCCTCTGGCTGCAGCTTTAGCTGCCCAATCAGCCAGAGCGTTACCTCTGGAGACAAAATCTTGGCCATTAGTGTGCGCTGTGCATTTGACTACGGCTACTTCAGCTGGTAGTGTAAGGGCCTCAATAAGTTCTTCAAGTAACGTTTTGTGAATGACAGGTGTACCATCTGATTTAAGGAAGCCGCGCCTTCTCCAGCGGAGGATGCTGGAGTGAGTTGTTGTGGTGACATATGCAGAATCTGAATGAAATTGTATATGCGGTCCTCAGCTCCAATGTTTAGGGCAGCTATGAGTGCTACCAGTTCAGCAGCCTGGGCGGAATAATGTGATGGGAGCATAAGCTGCTGTACGATGTCTAAAGAATCAGAGCAGTCATTTTGTTGTGCTTTAACTACTGCAGCTCCTGTGTATCTTATGCCTGTTTCTTGATCAATGGTAGAGGAGCCATCAACAAAGTATACAGTACTATTTGGTAATGGATCTTCTTTTGCTGCTCTGACTCATCTGGTGAATAAGTGGCACAATCATGGTTGTCATCATCTGAGGTGGCAATTGGATGGGCAAAAAATGTGGCTGGGTTTACGGTGTGACATTTGACAATTTTCAGAGAAGGTAATGACAGTATGACTTCGTAGCCTGACACTCTTTGCGTTGTCAGTGTTGTTTTAGCTTTCTGTATTATTGCAAAAAACAGCATGTTCGGTCTTGTACATAGTTAGTGGGAACCCATTACAATGGGGGTACTTTTCAACAGCAAATGCTGCGGCAGCAAGGGCCTGTTCGCAAGGGTAATGGCCTTTCATGACAGAGTCCAGCATGCCGCTGAAATAGGCAATGGGCTTATGGCCCATGGGGTATTTTTGAGTGAGTACTGCTGTCATGACTAACCCATCACAGTGAGTGAAGAGGTAGAATTCTTTTGTGTAATCAGGTGATCCTAACACTGGTGCATTTGTTATCTCATCTTTGAGCTGGGTGTAGGCTGTTCTCATTTCAGGTGTCCATTCAATTTTATTGTGTCTGTCTTTGCCCATTTTCACAGCTTTCAGCAATGGGGCAGTTATTGTTGCGAAATCAAAAACCCACTGGCGGACATAATTAACCAAGCCGAGGAATTTTTGCATGTCTTTAACTGTCTGGGGTTCAGGAGTGCCTTTTATTGCCTCAACTCGACCTGGAGTCACTCGCCTGCCTGATGCAGACAGTAGCTGTCTAGGTAGTGCACCTCTTCCTGACAGTACTGTAATTTTTGTTTGTCAACTTTATATCCTCTTTGTGCCAGCGTGGTGAGTAAGAGGATGGTGTCTTTCCTGCATTGTTGTTCGGTGGGGCTGCAAAGCAGTATGTCATCGACATATTGCAGTAAGGTGCTGTCACATTGGAAATTGGACAAGTCTTCTTTGGCGACCCTGTTAAAAACACTAGGGGACTCACAGTACCCTTGAGCGAGCCTTGTGTACGAAAATTGCACATTTCTGAATGAAAACGCCAGGAGGTACTGGCTGTCTGGGTGCAAAGGAACGCTGAAAAAGCATTTTCAGGTCGATGACAGAAAAGTACTGTGCATCCGGGGGACATTGGTGAGAATGACAGAGGGGTCTGGAACAATAGGAATTCTGGTACAACTATGCTGTTAATTGCGCGAAGATCATGTACGAGACGCCATTGATTTGTCTTCCCCTTCCGCACTGGGGAAAAGGGCTGTGTTACACGGAGAGATACAAGGATAAATTACTCCCTGTTCTAGTAATGCCTGTATAGTGGGGGCTATGCCCTCCTCTGCTGCTTTAGACAAGAGGTACTGTTTTATTCTGGGCAGGATAGCACCTTGTTTGAGTGTTATCTTAAATGGCCTGGCAGATCTGATAAGGCCCACATCATTTGGGCCTGTTGTCCAAAGATGTGCTGGTACCTGAGCCAAATCGGCTTCTCGCACAGAATCATAGTCAGGGAGTAATCGTTGGTGTTCTAATTTCCAATATCACTGAGACGGGCACATTGTTATCATAGATAATCTCGGTTTTAGAATGTTCCTCAGGGATCCAAATAGCTGAGCATCTGAAATGTGTCTGACCAATCCTTCCTGTTCAAGGAAGATGACACAAGCCCATGTGTAGCATTGTCATCGCATGCCAGGAAAGCGCCATAGGTGGGTGTTATCTCAAGGGCGCAGATGTCAAAAATCAAGTTTTTATCTAATGCCGGTGAGTCTGGTACTTGGGGTCTAAAGAGAAATTCTTTTGGTAGCTGAACTGTGCGACCTCGTAATTCGGGAGTGGTGGCGACAATTGTGTGGACAGCTGCAGAGAAGGCCTGCTCATTCACTGGCGTGCTCTGACTTGGCTATCTAAGGAAGACTGTGCAGTAACTGCCATCATCCTAGTTAGTGGAGTACCTGGAATGGAGCAAATCATTGTTCCATTGTCATCAAAGTGGATGGTCATGTTCAGTTTGGCCATGAGGTCGCGTCCTAAAAGATTGACTGGGGAGCTGGGTGAATAGAGCAGAGGCTGCTCCACTGTATGGCCTCCTATCTCCATTGAGACTGGCTTGGTGAAGGGGACCCTTGCTATTGCCCCAGAAAATCCCTGTGTGTCCGCTGTTTTGTTTGAAATGGGCAGAGGGCCACCTGTAATGCAGGAGTATGTGGCACCTGTGTCAACAAGAAAACTGTATGTTTTGTTATTTATCATAACACTTGCAATAGGGTCCTCTTCAGTATTGCTTGTGCATGACAAAATTGGGCACACAAGAGTTGTCTGTGGGCTGTCCTAGCCAGTGTATCCTCCATGCTGATATTGCTGGATGGTGCCCTGAGTAAAGGGGTTGCTGGAGGCAACAATTGTTCCTCCTAGAGGCACATTGTTTTGTGTTTGAGGGACCATCTGGTAAGTAGGCTGTTGCTGTGGCTGTAACTGTTGCATTGGAATCTGCATTTGTTGGACCGCTGGCTGAACCTGAAGCATTGGGGGCGCTTGGAGCTGCACTTGCTGTTGCTGTGTTGGTTGCACATATGAGTATAGTACTTGGGTCTGCTGGGGGGTGGCTGTGTGCGCTGTTGTTGTTGGAATGGTACCTGTGCTTGGTAACCAGGGCGCATATATTGCTGACCCATATCGCGCTTTTTACTGTTACAGTCTCTCTGGATAGGGCCTTGTTTCTGGCAATAGTAACAGATTATTGGTGATGCCCCTGTCCTGGCTGTTGTGGAAACCTTTGCTGTCCCATCCCTCGCCCCCTTCCTTGTCCACCCGTGTTCCAGTTCATGTTCGGTCTGTTATTGTAATAGGGCTGTATGCTGGTGCTGTACGCAGGTGGTGCTGGCATGTATTGTGCCATTGCCTGTTGTGGCTGCTGGACATACTGTATGGCTTGTTGGGGTTGAGCTTGTATGTACTGTACTGCAGGTTGTGCTTGTACCTGCTGAGGGGCAAGTTGGGTATTGCCTGCACGAGCATTCATGGCAGCCTGAGGGAATGATGTTACTGCTGTCATTTGAGTGACGGGTGCCGCGAGCATGATTGTGTCAACATTGTCTTTTTCTTATTGAGTTTCTGCTGTACTAGTTTGGCAGCGGCATTCTCTATTGCCAGCTGTCTAGTCTTCTCCTGTTCCTGTCTCTTTTTGCAGTAATGTACAATGTGATCTTGTATCTCTGCCCATGGCTTGCATTCCATTGCTACAATGCCATCTAATTTCTCCTGTACTTCAGTTGGCAAACCTTTCTTTACTGTGTGGTAAAATAGTCTCCCATATCCCCCATTTGCGTCCCAACGTTGCCCTAACTCCTGGTGCCATTTTTCTTTCATTCTAGAAAGATAGTTGGCAGGGTCTTCATTTGGTTGCATAGTCTGTGACAACAGAGCCCCAATGTCAGGAACATCAGGGAATTTCCTGCGCAACTCAGCCCATGCTACTGTTCTAATCTCGTTGGAAGGAAACACCATCATGTTTGGTGTTTGTCTTGGTAAGATTTTTATGAATACGTATGAAAAGATCTTCTGCATCTTCTCAATGAGGAGATCAGCAAGCTTTTACATCTCCGATTGCTATGTTGTTGCCCGTGGTGCAATTTTCCAAAGCTGCAATCCATTTTCCCGCACCCTCTGTGAGGGGTGGGAGCGCCTTTTGACATTTTCTTTGTCTAGTGTAGACCAGGGGATATAGATGGGGGATCAATTATGTTTTTATAGAGCAGTGGCATCTGGCGCGTTACCCCAGGGCGTTGCGCTGTGGGTCCTGTAGGATCGTACTGGCGAGCATATCTCTGCCAGACTTTGAGGCTCTCCCTCATGTAGTCATAGTCCCAATCCTGATCTCCTAATCCTTTGAGGATGCATTCAACTGCTGTTGCCATGTACTGAGGTTCAAAGAGCCTTCCCTTGGCCAAGGGCGCATTTGTGGCGCCAAGGGCTCTGACCAACCTGCCAAATCGTCTGAAAAAGGGTTAACTGCATAATCTGACCCTTCCCCCAATGTCACTATCTCATTGGGAGTGAGGTCATTACTAGCTTTTGGTGGACGTGGTCTACTGAGACACATCATGTTGCGTCTATTTTTCATCCTAATGGTGCGTAAGGAAGCAGAGCCCGAGACGTCATATAATATGTCGTCGGGGCATCCATGTGTCCCCAAGACCTTAAGTTTCTGTGCCTCGGTAGTCCTGACCTTACTTCTTACCACTGGGTCTTGTTCCTGTGGTAGCCCATAACCTATTTGTGTTTTACCAAACATTGAATTGAGATATTCTAGTCCCAGTTGTTGTCCCTCTTGTAGCCCTACTGCTGTTGGGTATTGATGGGCCTGGCGTGTGTCGGGGACTGTTTGTGTTATTCCAGAGGCGGCAGCGTCACAGTGGTCGGGACGCTCATTATGGAGATATTGCATACTCCCTTCCCCATTCCCGCTGATAATTGTCTGTGGGTGGTGCTGCACGAGGTGGTGCCGCGTGGGTGAGGGTGGTGCTGGAGAGCTGGCCTTAGCGATCATGTCTGTAATGCTTTTGTTCATGTTCTCTAATTTAAATGACAAGCGTCTCATTGTGTTTACCTGTTCTGCGTGGCTAGGTGATTGATGCATGTGTGACTGTTCTTCTTCAAGGTGCTGTGGTGAACTACTTTCCAGGCTGGTGCTTTTGCTCAAGTCTGCATTTTGTCTATAATTGTCATATGAGGAGGGAAGACCTGTGGGGGGGGCACGCTGTCCCTCAGTTATGCACAGCAATGGTGGGTTGGGGAACTCAATGAGCTGCCGCTGCTCTGTCATAAGGCCAGATCCTGGTACCTCAGCATGGGGGCAGCAGCCATGAAAGGCATGCTATTTTGCAATTGGGGGTGCGAATTTGAAACCAGGTGTGTATCGGTGTCGTGGAATGGGTTGGGGTCATGTTGTTGTTGAGTGTCAGTGTCACGGAAGGGGTTTGATTTAGAGGATTGTTTAGTGCTGAGATCATAGGTAACAATAACAGGTGAACGCGAGGGACGGGGCAGTGCTTGAAAGACGGAGTCATGCGAGTGACGAGATGATGTCTGAGATGCCGAATCATAGTCCAAGTAGCCTCCCCCATCTTCTTCACATAGGCGTGGGTGTGCGGTACTGACTGTTGGTGTAAATTTTAGTGACAGTTGTGCATCTATAAGACCTGGGATACCAGATACTGCTGTGTCCCTTACTGTGTCGTTAGGGAGAGGCAAGTGCATGCTGCGCAGTTCTGTGAGGTGAGGGTATACATCCCCAGGGGGCATGGGTGGGGTCAGTGATCTGTCCATGTGGTGGTACGGATGACTGGGTGATATGTGGGAGTTCTGGAACTCCTCAATCTGTGCGGTGGGTAAATCTTGGCCGAGGTGCGGTGAGGAAGATGCCTCGTTGGGTAATGGCTGAAAACCTGCAGCCGGGGAATTATTAGTGGTGACTGGTAGTTCCAGTTGCTCCTTATTAGTGAGCTCGGTATACATACCGCTAAAGTGATAAGGTGGTGGGGGCGGAGCATTAGGTACAACCGGTGATGTGGGGTCAGGAATGTGTTCTAACCTTATCTTTAAAAATGCGCTAGAGGTCTAGAGTAGCCTTTCTCTTCTGTAGTTTAGTACCGGAGTACTTTGTGTCTAGAAAGGTGGTGGCATGCTCCAATATTATAGGGTCAAAGCTTCCCTCTGATGGCCAAGGATGAGTCATCTTTGCCGTACGCTTATGAAGCTCACGGCAGTGCTTTAAGATATGGTGTTCTTGGCCTCCGAATGTTCTTAAGACATGTTGGAGTGGAGTCGCCATGTGGGTATGCCTAATCGTAGGCACTTTAGGCAAGGCCTAAATTACAGGAGCGCGTTTTCTCAGGTGCTAGGGACAATGTCTCTGATGAGTTCTTGCTGTACTGCCTGAATGACAATGTCATATACCCCGTCCTGTAGGTCCCGCTCTTGTGCTGAAGTATAAAGAGGGAAGCGAAGCTGGCCGTCAAAGCAGGCTTGAGGGATATAACTCTGGAGTGGGTGCCTTGGCCATGTGCTAGATAATATGGCAGTCAGTAGCGATCCATGGGGACGTATAATGAAGAAGATGTGAAAGTGGGTAGAAGTTTTATACACAGTAGAGCTCAAAATGCCATTCATGAATGTTGTCTTAAAACTACAATGTGTTTGAGGGTGAAAGTCGATTTTTGTTGGAAAGGGATGCACTTAAATGTCAGGCGAGTATTCAGCGGTAGGAGAGTGAGTGTCGAGGGTAGGGGTAGGGACGTCTTCTATTAGCTCCTCTCCTATGGCACTAATAATAACGTGACACAGTGCTTTCCTCAAGTCCCGTTCGTCTGGTCCGGCGTATATCCCGTTGGGGGAAAAGTCAGGAAATTGGAGTTGGTCGTCAGAGAGAGATGCAATGATCTTGCTCTGCAGTGGGTTGCGGGGGTAGGATGTGGTTAAGGTAGTAGGTATCTCTAAGCCTGGTGCTATTAAGCGAATGCGTATGTAAATATAATCTGGTGTTTTATGAACAGAGGTACCTAGGATCCTGTTCATGAGGACCAGTAATAATTGAAGAGACTAGAGTGTTTCCTAAAGTGTCAGTGCTTGCAATGTTTTTGTTCTTTGACTTTAGTGACGATGGGGTGCGGAAAAGCTGGTGCTAGCGAAAGCGTTATTTGCTGTGCCTGTGTATAATCGATCCCTAGGGCTTGAAATATAGTGAGAAGGACAGTGTTTGCTAGAGGTGTGACGTAACAAAAGGACGATGGGTGACCAGTGGAGAGACCTACAACGTTGTTGTTCACTAGATACACGATGATGGGAGAAGCTGTAGTATCAGGGGATAGGTCATTCATTCCCTACAATGGGTGGAAGTGCGGAGATGGACAGGTCGGGGTTGCGCAGTGGGAACGTCGGGTGCAGGGTCCTGTAGGTCTACTGAGTAGTCCTGCAGGAGTGCCACAGGAGTGGGGACTCATCAGCTGAAGACAAGGGTTGAGGGTGAGCACTACTAGATGCTGATGCTGTGGGAGATGCAGGAGCGGAAAGACGAGGGAGTGTTGCTTCTTCAGAGAGTGTCGTAGAATGTGCGGAATTAGTGTTAGACTCCTCGTCTGTGTGAATGACGGGGGAGAATTAGCAAAATAAACAGAAGAACTTAATGAGGGTGGGGAGGATGAAGAGGAATTAGCGGAATGGTCAGGCCACAGCAGATCCGGGCGGGTGGTATCTGGTGGAGGCAGTGGCTGGGAGGAGATGTTGAATGAGGGCGGATAGTCTACGAGAGACAAAAGGGCAAGGCGTAGCTCAGTGGTGGGGGTAAAGGTGATCCCTAAAATACTCCAAGCGGCTGCAAGAATGTCACTTTGATGGCGTGTAAGGGGGTAAAGCGGTCCAGGGAGGTGTGATAGACTGCAGTGGCCGTACCACGGACTGAATGAATGAGAAGACTTATGATCTGCGGGGGTCAAGGGACATAACGGGGGTAGTAAAAAGGGGACAGTACAAGAGGAGTGGGGATACACCTCCACCCCTCCTTTTGGCTACCACTTGACGCAAGGCAAGAGGTAGACAAAAAGCGTGAGAGACAGAAAAGAGGCGCAAAGCGCGTGCAGTGAGGGCTGAAAGGTAATGCAACTACTTAGCGGGATCGCAGCTAAAATTAAAAGGCAAAGCAATCCAGACAACAGCTACCTAGCGCAGTTGCCGCTAAACCGTACTGAAGAAGGTGTGTGAGGGCAACCGAGCACCAAACTAACTAGCAGTCTGCCACTCGGCTAGGGAGGGTAGAGCTGGCAGAACGGCAACAACTGGGGGGGGCCTAGCGTGAAACAACAAACAGAGCTATCATCAAAAAGATGAGACACAAAAAACAGACACAATGAACAAAAAATAGACAATAATTAAATAAATGAAATGCATTTCTGAAGAAAAACGAAAACCATCAATGTGAAAATATGTGAGGAAGAACAGACTGCGAGGAGACAGAGAGAAAAGGCGGGGCCAGGGGGAGCTGCAGGGCAGCGGCGAACGTTCGACAGGGACTTCCTCTTCCTGCGAAGGCAGAGAGCCGAAGAAGGCTGAAGGTATAACAGGGAGTGACAGACGTTCTGAAACAGCAAGTTCCTCAATCTGGAGTGTCGCAGCTACCAAGCGAGAGAAGCGCCTACCAGAGACCGAAACAAATTTAAGAGACAGAAAGAGAAAAGCACCCAAGCAACGCAAAAAAGAGTCAGAGAGGGACCGGTCAGAGAGGACGAAGAATGAATGTGTGAATACACCCATGAACAACACATACAACGGTGGGTAGACCACACCCCAAGAGGCACGGGGGACCCTAGAGGACCCGAGGGCAGGACAGCAGTCACCGAAACCAAAGAACCTCAAAACCACAAATGCATGGGCAGCCAGCCACGGAGAAACTCACCAAGTGAGAATAGGCACACGACTCAAACCCCAAATATCAACCACTGATGGCAAAACCGAAACGCATGTAGGCAACATCAAAATCGCAAATGCTTGTATTAAGCAGAAAACACATGCCAGAATTCGGCCAGTCACATGGGAGCGCTGGCACAGGACTCAAACCTCAAGCCGCAAAATACATCATGAAACAACATACGGTAAAAAAGCACACACACAATTATGCGGCAAATACCTCAAATGCATGTATTAAGCAGCAAACACATGCCAGAATTCGGCCAGTCACATGGGAGAGCTGGCACAGGACTCAAACCTCAAGCCGCCAAACACATCATGAAATAATATATACGATAAAAAGCAAACACACAAATTAGGCGGCAAATACCTTAAATAAAAACATACATAGGAAAAAGGCAAATACACAATTTATATGGCAGAAAGGATGGCAACGAAAAAGTGGCCACAACGTGATAATAAGAAAGGCGGAGAGACCCCACGCAGAAAGAAAGCAAAACGTAGTATAGGACAGCAGAGAGGAAGGACCAAAAGATGCCCCACAAAATGTGACCAGCCACAGAGGACGTCGTGGCAAGACAGCCAGCCACAGGGGAACAAGGGAGCAGACACAGGGGAGACCCCAAAGGACACGACAACTCGGACGGACCACCCCACAAGCCACAACCCGAGGTAAAATCAAGGAAGAAAAAAAAAACTATCCCTGACTTACCCAGGCGGGCGGGGGCAGCGGAGCGTCCGAGGGGCAGCCTGGAGGGGAAACCCGTGCGCGTGTCCCAAGACCACACCGTGGATGACTCGCCGACCGAGACCCTCGTTCGTGGTCGCCACTGTGTTGGAGGGTCCGTTATGGTTGGCCACACTCTTCCGCCTACCTCTCCCCTTTCAGAGTCTCTCTGTCACACCTCGCTCGGTCACTTGGCAATAAAGAACCATGTTGTAAAATATAATAGTTTATTAAACAATTCAAAAGCATAAAAGAAAATACTTCAATTTAAGTGTTGCCCATCAACATATGGGTAAGATCAGAGGTACCTGCATCAACAATGTTTAAGGATCAATTTGTTCAATTCAAACAGAAATGTATATTCATAAATTAATCCATGAGCAGCCGCTCAAGGGGCAACCCTGAATTTAAGAGTGATACAAAGGATAGCGTTCAGAGGACAAAACTTCTTATTGAGATAAAATAACATTATTCAAGACTACACAATTAAAACTGACATACATGCAATTGCTTGGGTTTAGATGAACTGGAAATAGACAATCTGACAAAGCCAATAGGCAAAATTATTCAGTCAGATAGACTGACAAAGTCAATAGGCAGAATTATTAAGTCAGATAGACTGACAAAGCCAATAGGCAAAATTATTCAGTCAGATAGACTGACAAAGCCAATAGGCAGAATTATTAAATAGGAGCATTATCACCTTGGCAATAGGAGCTCTGGCAAGAGGAGGGATGTGTAGGAGGGTCCCGTTTTACCCTCTAAACAGGAAACACACACCCCATTCTGCAATACCCTTCAAACCTGGCATCCCTAGATAGGCCCCACCACTGAGGCCCAGATAAAGGGTCTTTAAGTTGTCCACGTTCCTTCACTTTCTTACAAATCCACACATAGGCCCAAGTTCACCTTCTCACAGACCTACATACAGGACCAACCATACCTTTGTAAGAGATATGTATAGGCCCAATAAAGTCAGGGTATCCTATTGTCATTTTCTTAATATTAAAAACTGATCTCATAGACTTCACTAACCTGACAGCAGAGGCCTGCGCCATCCTCCGCGACAAACTCCCCCTTGTAAATTTCCACAGTTACGAGAATTAGATTAGCCCACACGCATAGGACATTTTTGGTACATCTGGCGGTTTCACAAGTACATTTGCAATATTTTTAGTTATGAAACTTTCCGCGCTTGCTTAATCGAAACTGTGAAAGACGGCAACGTGACCAAGAAATAATGTATTCAAATATTAATTCTGAGCTTTCTTACGGTAAAAATTATCCTTTGTTTACTTTTTGCGGTCAGGAGCACTGACCACCTGTCAAAAGCCCCTAATTTCACCATGATACCACTTCTCAGTTCTACGTGTGGAATTTTCCATAGTTACTGTAAGAGGGCGGTCAAGGGCTGCGTCAGGACCTACGTCAGAGATGATAACACTTCTGCATTCAAGCATATAAAATAGCTGCACCCAGGGTGTGGCTTGAACTCTCTTCAAACCAGCACCCCGGTGCCTTGTGAGGGTTCCCGACTGATCAATCGTTCTCCTGACTGGGCCCAGAGCTCCTATTGCCAAGGTGATAATGCTCCTATTTAATAATTCTGCCTATTGGCTTTGTCAGTCTATCTGACTGAATAATTTTGCCTATTGGCTTTGTCAGTCTATCTGACTTAATAATTCTGCCTATTGACTTTGTCAGTCTATCTGACTGAATAATTTTGCCTATTGGCTTTGTCAGATTGTCTATTTCAGTTCATCTAAACCCAAGCAATTGCATGTATGTCAGTTTTAATTGTGTAGTCTTGAATATTGTTATTTTATCTCAATAAGAAGTTTTGTCCTCTGAACGCTATCCTTTGTATCACTCTTAAATTCAGGGTTGCCCCTTGAGCGGCTGCTCATGGATTAATTTATGAATATACATTTCTGTTTGAATTGAACAAATTGATCCTTAAACATTGTTGATGCAGGTACCTCTGATCTTACCCATATGTTGATGGGCAACACTTAAATTGAAGTATTTTCTTTTATGCTTTTGAATTGTTTAATAAACTATTATATTTTACAACATGGTTCTTTATTGCCAAGTGACCGAGCGAGGTGTGACAGAGAGACTCTGAAAGGGGAGAGGTAGGCGGAAGAGTGTGGCCAACCATAACGGACCCTCCAACACTCCGCACTCCTTTTTTTAGTGTCCAGTGTTGGGCGTTGATTGTAGGTTGGATGATCTGTCCCTTAAATCTATTGTGTGTGCCCTAAGGGGGGGTCTGGCTGGTAGGAATGCACTCCTCGCTTGTCGTTTGTCCTTACTAATTCTTCTGCTTCGTATTCTTTGACTCTTTGTCTCATGTGCGATCTTGCTGCTTGTGACCTTACTTCTGTCAATATATCAGTAAGAAGTGATGTCAAGGTTTCGGGCTTGTCTCCTAAATGTTCGCAACGGCATGTTACTTGCTGTGTATAATTGTGTTTTTGGCCTCTCTGAATCAGATTCTTTAGTGACTGTAATTTTTTATCGATGCCCACTATATGTACTGCCAAGATATTTAACAGGTCCACCTGAAGATCTTGTTTACCTGCTTGATGGTATATAGCTGATGACATTGCATCCATAGTTACGAGGAGTGCCCCCCAAGTATTGGAAGGGTCCTTTTCAACCTAATTCTCTTTATTTATTATTGTAGAGGCTCTGCTTGTACCTAAAGCCCCTCGCTCCTTTTGCTCGATGTTCCTAATTAATGTTGATGGTGATATATTACCAAAGATGAATCGGTTGTTATCCTGTGGGCTGCTGCCACCTATGATGAAGGTGCTTAGACTAATTGTAGATTTGTCCTTCTGTCTCCCCGCCTCTCCTTGAGAATTTTGTAATGCGACCTCTGGAAAGTTGATCCTAGTTTGCCTAGAATCTTGTGTTTGGGATAATGTTCCAAATTGTTCAATGAGGGGGTTGCTCCTGTATCTCCAATGTTCCTGCTCGGGTTTGATGATTTTCGATCTTGTCTTTCGGACTCGAACTGTCCCAGCCCTTTAGATTTAAGGATGAGGAAGCCTCTTGAATGGTTAAATTATGGATCTCTGCTTGTACGGTTCTTGTTTTTATAGATGCAGCTCCTAGCTTGGTGAGATCTGAGGATGCTTCCTCTTGATTGTGATCTTTTGACTGGGGGAAGCTTTCGCTTCCTGTTGCTGTCCGACTGACTACTTCCAACTCTAGTGGTAGTACAACATTCGTGGGACTTAGTTCTGCAGTTTTTTACGTTATTAAAAAATCTGTTATCTTATACCCCTCCTTCTTTTTTGTTGCTGTTGTCATTTCTTTGTTTATTGCTGATGTTTGTGGCGGGGATTGTTGCAGCTTTCCTCTGCATAAGGACATCACTGATTCTGATTTTGTTGCTGTTGTCATTACTTTTCTTATTGCTGATGTTTGTGGCAGGGATTTTTGCAGCTTTCCTCTGCTTAAGAACATCACTGATTCTGATGTGGTGTCCGATTTAAAAGACTCTTGCCTCGCTCTGTTTGTTTGTTTCTTTTTCCCCTGGGCTGTGATCCCTCTGTTTCATCCAGAATGCTTTGTATTCTTTTTCTTTATACCCCTCTTCGAGTAGAGATGTATACTTCTTATGCAGACTATGGGGCGTCGGCTTGAGGCTTGGGCGACTGTGCGCCGTCTTGTCTATAACCTCTAGTTTCTTATAGCAGTGGGTAATATTGGATGGCTCACTGACTCAGCCTCTTTTACCAAGTGCTCTTCGGCGGCTACTGATTTCTACCGCTCTTCCGATCTTTACGTTCTCTAGTACCCTTGGAGGGTGTTCTAGTGCTCGCAGAACTCTTATCTGGATCCCCTTATTCCTATGTTTCTCCTTTTACTCTTTTACTCTTGTTTTGCTCTGCCCTACTTATCCCTCGAAGTCTGAGGTCCTCTGAGGGCGGGTTAGGGCAGTTTTCTTTCCAAAAGAATTACTGGCGTGTTGTTGCGATATTCGATAACAAAATAAAAGAGAGGGGTCCTACTACACCAAAGGGACAGGACACCAAAAATAGACACTTCTGTCAAAAGTAAAAATCCCTTTGGACTCTTTTAAAACATACAATAATCCCTACTAGCATACAATCACAATTCATTCACCAGCACCCATCAGAAACCAAAAACATAATATAAAGACTGTCATGTATTTCTTATTTATTTGGGTCTTTTCAATTTCAAGTATCAAAAGTTATTCATGCAAACACATATATTTCATCAATTCATATATATTAAAAGCATTTCATACACATTTAAAAAGGGAGAATTTTTTGTCATCCTCTAAAAACCATCAAAAACCCGATATATTGGGAAAACACTCCAAGTACATAGGAATTTTTGTTGCTGAAATCCTAATTTTGATGATACAAAGGATTCCTTTACTCCTGTTTAGACTTGGTGTTACTTGGGTGTTTTCTTCAACAAAGCGACGCGTTTCGGTGGTATCGTTATATTCACCACCTTCTTCAGGCTAAAAACTATTGTTCAATGTCTCCCACAATATTGATCTAAAAACATTGATAAACAAACTTTAATAAAAACTTTTTGTATACGTTCCATATTAAAAACTATTACTACTCATTTGCATAAACCTCATATTACAATTTAAAATATTCATGGCATCATTATCTGAACATTACAACATATTTTATACCATGCAACAAATGCTTCATATTACAATCTTGGTTCCACACACGGTGCCTTCTCAGTTATTCGTCCTCCCCACTGGAAGAAGCAACTCAAACCACTCTCAACTTTACACATTCTCTCTCTATTATAATAAAATCAAGGGTATTACCCACCCGATGCACAATCAGCTGAAGGAAGAAATATCTCTCCTCCCCATTGACGGCTTCCTTTATCAGATGAGCCGCAATATTATTACTCAGGATAAGGACATATACATGTTCCCTGAAAAATATATAGCACATAATGGCGGAAGGCACAAGTTATTGTTGTCCATTCCTTGATCTCTAAAGTCTTTAATCACTAATAATAAATGCCCCAAAAACATTTAAGTTTGCAAAGCTACCTTAAAAAAAATTCCCCCACACACTCTGTCAGTTTCTTAAAAAAGCGATCAGAATAGGACGATGCCCAGGGACCACAACCTCACTGGTTATACTGCATCTAAAAAAACGTACAAACAAATATTTAATATTGTCTTACATTAACATCTCATTATAGGATTGTCATCAACAAAATATACCGATTGTACCTGTTTCTAAAAGACCGAATATCCTTGGCCACCGGAGTTTTTGGTTTCTGATGGGTGCTGGTGAATGAATTGTGATTGTATGCTAGTAGGGATTATTGTATGTTTTAAAAGAGTCCAAAGGGATTTTTACTTTTGACAGAAGTGATATTCGATAAAACATAATTGGGGCTGATGTGTTTTTTAAGACGTCTTACTGCTTGTTGAGGCTTCAACAATCTCTCCTATTGGTCTCCCCTGTGCAGATTGATCCCTTGGGCCGAAACTAGGGACTGAGCATGCATTCTGTCCTAGTCCTTGTCCTCCCCTCAGCCCGACCCAGCCTCTCCATCCCCACCTCCGTACCTCCTGGTTTCATTCTAGTTCACCTTGCCGGTACTTGGTGGGAGCAGACGCGAAGTGGGGTGCTGGTAAGGGGCCCGGTGCAAGGATGATGAAGGAAGTTGAAATGGAGAGCGTAGGATAATGCGCCCCTTGTTTTCCTTGCACTCCTTGGACTGTGCTGGGGCTGTGACTGGGCGAGTAGGGACCACCAGGTTGGACTGCAGGCCTCACCCAGATCTAACTGGGCCGCCTCCGCAGTGCACCAGGCGCCTCACTCAGCGCCACCAACTAACGACGGCAGCACTCGTGGCACCCGTGGCCACTCCCATGGCGTCTGGAGGTGCGGCTGGTACGTGATGGAAACGGGCATCCTCTGTAGTGCCTAGGGTGCCTGAGGTTACGCGGCCCCTCGGCTCCTCTGCTCTGCTCCTCAGCTGACCCGCTGCACACCAATCCACGGGGCTCCTCCTCCTGCTGCATCGTGCTCCGTACGTCTGCTCGGATCCAGTGAAGCAAGAAGATCACACCACAAAGGCTGCGGGCAGCCAAGCGAGAATGGATTGAGTGAGTGAATGAGTGGTTAGTGAGCAAGTGAACGATTAAATCAATAGCTAAGGACCTTATTTTGAGTGATTGAATTTAAGTATATATGTGAATTCACTGGAAAAAAACAAAGGCTAAAGGGAGATTATAGTTAGGTGAAAATGTCAGTTAAAACATACCATTTTAAGAAAATAAATTACAATGTTTTAAAGTTATCTCAAGTGTCTCAAGTAACTATAACTCGTGCCCTAAAAATAACTATATTTTGGACCCCAGCCATGCACTGTGTTGTCATCAGTGATGTCATTTCAGATGTTGCCATGATGTTATCATGGAAGTCATAGAACATGTCACAAGTGATGTCAGGCCCCTCTCCCCATAATTAATGAATCAGCCTTCAAAAGGCTCGGGTAGGGGAGGCACATGCCCCTGTCTCCTAACAAAAAGAGGTCAGCAACCTCCCTGGGCCATGGCCGGCCCTGGGGAGCTTATCTTGGAAAAGAAAATATCTGGGGGTCAGGAGGGTCTAGAGGGTCAGGGTATCCCTACCCTGCCCCTCTATAAGTTTTTAAAAACGTTTTACCAGGACAGGGAACTGAGTCACTGAGTCCTAAACTGCTGCCATATCTTTGTTGATGTGGTGGCAGCAGTTTAGATTTGTCGGGTCCACAGATCCTCAGTAGCCTGGTATATACTTAATTTTGTACCTTTGTTACTTTTTTGAGATTCTGATGGTGCCCCTAGCAGGCGGAGGGGTACCACCAAGCATTTTCTTAATGTTGTGGGGGGCTGCGGGGAGTGTTGCAGCCTCCTAGCAACATTGAAAAAAACAGTAAGTCTCCTGGGTCATTAAATCCTTGACCCAAGAGAGCTTACCATATTTTTTAAAGTGCTCCAAACTGGAGCTGTACTAAAATGTTATTTTTTAAACTCTAAGAGGTGTTGATTTTTTTTTAAATAAAGTTTTATTTAAATAAATTATGGGAGCTACTTTTATTAAACATTGCAATGCACAAATGTATATAACATACATTGGATTCTAAATATTGGTGACTTTTTGACAAAGATAAGAGGCCTGCAGTTTATATGTTTATAAAGCGAATAGGCAAATTTTTTATAACTTGGTGTATTCTGGGCAGTTTGAGGAGTATTACCTGAATGCTGCTGGCCGCCGCCTTGTTGGTTCTCCTATGCGGTTCTCTGGCCGACTGTGGGTTTGCAGTGGGTATCAAAACAAGAATGGGGGGAGAGCGAGGAAAGGTAAAGGGACGTCCCTATCCCCAGATTCAATATACAAACAATGTGGACGTACCCACTGAAAAAGACAAAGAGTTAGGACTCACTGTGGTAATAAACAGTGCCACAAAACCATTAGGTTTTATTAAAAGACCCCTCACACACCAACCTGGTTGGTGTCATGCTTCATCATTGGGGTCCCAACTGGGTGGCCGAATGCCGCCCGGTTGTGCTACAACGCCTGGTTACAGCGGAGCTGGTGTGGTGTGTTAGTGTGATGTGAGATGTGCAAGTTAAAAATATCTCTGGGGATCCTTGCCAAATGTATTTATTTATGGCGGCCCAGGATATATTAAAATCCAAGAGCGCAACTAATGGAGTTGTTTAAACTCGTAGTTGTCTGTGATAGGTCTACATGTTTCAGCCGCTGCAAGGAAATAGAGGGGGCTTTCATCAGGACCGGGTGAAAAAAGGTGAGTGAGTGGCAAAATATGGCCACGTGAGTATTAAAAAATCACAACACACATGCTAAGGTGTGTTGGAGAAAATGAGGGGAGTCGATACTTACGACCCCACTTGATTTGTATACCCCAGCACACGCAAATCATTAGAAATTAGTTCTTTTCAGTCGTCAATCATATATAAGAAGTCGAAGAATTTCGTTGATTTTCTCCTTCTTTAATCAGTTCTCAGAATAAGTAACGCGTTCCCAAGCCAACACGTGTTTCGTCGCCTCAGTAAGTTTGTACATGCGACTTGTTCACGGCTGAACGGTTCCACTATGTTTCAGTTCTAAATGTGACGATAATTCCAGGTCAAATTAACCTTTGGCGTGAAGTGAACTGCAAAGTTTCCAATAAAATCGCTGGGCGGTGAAACGTAGCTATGTATGCCCCGTAAAAGCGTTTCCTGAATTTGAGAAAAGAGCCGCCGTTCCGCGTACTCGTGCCCCACGCCGGTCTCCTCGAGTGCGAGCATGCTAAGAGTGACATCATGTGGGGCAAGTATCGCCCTGGGATGTCTACTAAATGCAGCGAAGTTATGCAGTATAGGTAGTACGCATTCTACTAGCCAAAGTGGCCGGTGTGTCGACCGTGGCACAAATGACCGGCACTGTTTGCAACGTGCAGCAGATTGCTGAAGAACACGTGTTTTGAAGAAAGTGCAGTAAAAAAATCCAGTTAAAAGAGAACATAATTACACTAGAATAAAGTGTCTAGCAGCATTTCAGGGCCCGGGAGGGGAATCGTCTGTAGTCACACTCTGTGGCAAGGGAGGAAATGAGGAAAAACGATGAGAGACATCTAGGCAAGTTGCACAACAGTATACGAAAGTCGTATACGTGGCTGAACATGTCTGCGATAAAGGAAAGAATGCGCTGAGCTTAGCGCGCTCACAAGTTGAATGATCTTACTTCGTCAAGATGGATATCCTGCTACAACCTACTTCGGTCTCCCGTGGTCCCGGCTGCTGGCGTTTGTGTCGGTGCCAGGGGCTTTGTAACGGGAGCGTCGGGCGTGAGAACACGCCCCACGGAGAGAAGGCTAGAAAGCTCACTGTGGGTGAACCGCGCATGTGCGGGCGCCATGTTGCAGTGATGGAAAATGCCCAAACCAGCCGATTGGCGGGTGCCGGGGTAATCTAAGTAGGGGGGCTCGTAAAGGAATGGCAGTACGATGGTGGTGATGTCAACCTAAGGTGTACAGAATAGTAGAATACTTAGGTGAAGAAAGGTGAAAAAACGGCTAGCGCTCTCTATGTGTGCTGGCCACGCATGTGACGGGCACCATATTAGAGTGGTGTAAACTTAATTAGGTCAGCCAAAAGGTGGGGGCCGGGGACCAACAGGAGACAAAATGCATGCATGAGCAGGGGGGGGGGACATGTAAATGATCTAGACATCCTGAGGGATGTGGAGGAAGGTTTACACGGTAGTGTAAACATATGAATGGAGGCCAGCTAAAAAGCCCGTGGGGTGACAGTTGGGTGTCTACGGTCTAATGTGATGGCACAAAATGGGCGCACCCTAATTAAGTGGGCACCATTTGATATTGAGAGTTGCCAAAAGGTCAAAATGAGAAGCCCCGTGAGGGGCTAACAGAGGAAAAAAGAAAGAACTCAGTGTGGTAGGAGGGAGCGTCGGACAAGGATGCCTAAGGGCTGGTCAGCAAAGTTGTGGACACCATGTCCGATTTACTCAGTTACCGAGGTGGCTATAGTCTAAATACTGGGTGATGCCACAGTTACTTGCTGAGGGAGTTCCAAGGAATGTTATAGTTTAAACCAGTCAAATGGCTGGATAAGCGATAAATCCATCGCTGTTCCTTTTCCAATAGGCGACTTTGGATGTTGGGGGTGGTCGGTTCCAATGTTTCAATTACGACCCACCGCATGTCATTAGTGGTGTGACCTGCCTCTAGGAAATGGTTTGTCATCCTGGTGGTGTTTTTCTTGCAGCGAATGGTGCTGCGGTGCTCACAGATGCGGGTCTTTACTTTTCTGTTGGTCATGCCTATGTATATAAGGCCGCAGGGACAGATGATGCGGTAGATGGCATGTGCAGTATTGCAGTTGGTGTGCTTCCTGATAACCCAGGTTTTGCCTGGTTCTAGTGATAGACTTTTTGTTGTTTCGGTAATGTGACAAACACTACAATTTCTGCATGGGTAGTGGCCCACTATGTTGGGAAGGCCCCATGCGTTAAGAACAGTATTGTTCACTTGGGGAGGTTGTTTGGGGCGTGTGGATACAAGGGTGTCCTTTAGGGATCTGGACCTTCTATAGGACAACAAGGGTTTTTCCCACTTTAGTTTCCCAGTGTGCAGTATGTTCCAGTTTTTTTTAATGATTTGGGACACTTTGTTTGAAACAGAGTTGTGTGTCACCACACATGTTAGTGGGATGGAAACGTCAGGGCGTTCAATGGTCTCAAGTAGGCCCTCTCGATTCTGATTGCGGGCACGTTTTTGTGCTTTAGCTGTTATCTTTTTGGGATAACCGCGGTGCAGTAACTTGACACTGAGGGTATTTGCCTGCATTTTGAAATCATGTACGTCGCTGCAATTCCTGCGTAAATGTAGAAATTGGCTGTAGGGGAGGTTTTCACGTAATGTTCTCGGGTGAAAACTAGAGTAGTGTAACAATGAGTTGCGGGCTGTAGGTTTGAAATGTGTTTTGCTTTTAAGTGTTTCGTTGTCAGCTGTTATCTCCAGATCCAAGAAGACCATGTTGTGCCGATGGACATTATGAGTGAACTTAAGGTTCGGGTCACAGGTGTTAATCCACTGACAGAAGGTCGTAAGGGAGTCTTCGCCACCCTCCCAGATGAGAATGATGTCATCGATGTATCGTTTATAGAATGTGATCTGGGGAATTTGAGGTCTGTTGTTAAAGAAAAGATAAGTCATTTCAAAGTTGTGGACATACAATCCAGCCACACTGGGAGTGAAAACGCTTCCCATGGAAGTTCCATATTTTTGCAGGTATATTTCGCCTTCAAATTCAAAGTAATTATCTTTGAGTGCTAGTGATGCACACTCTAGAATGAATTGTTTGGGAGTGTGGTAATTCCAAACTGTGTTGTCCAGAGCCAATTTGAGTACAGTAAGTGTGCCGTCTTGTGGCAAGCTGGTGTATAAGCTTTCCACGTCCAGACTGACAAGGAATGAAGTATCTGGGTTGTATGTGAAATTGTCAATCAGTCGTAGGAGGTCTTTAGTGTCCTTCAAGTAGGTGTTAGTAGACTGTACTATGGGTTGTAAAAAGAGGTCGCAGTAGCGAGAAAGGGGTTCCAACAATGACCCTATACCTGAGACGATGGGGCGTCCAGGAGGTGGTATCTTGTTCTTGTGTATCTTGGAAACCGTATAAAAGTACAGAATTTTCCCTTCTGTAGTGGTGAGAAATTGGGCTTCCTGTCTGGTAATTTGCCCTGTGTTTTCTGCTTCAGTCACCAAATCATGGATTTTAGTTTTGAGGTGAGCACTGGGATCCTCCGTAAGTCTTTGGTAATTTTTGGTGTCATTGAGGAGGCGTTTGCACTCATTGCGGTAGTCTTCTTTATTCAGGATGACAATACCTCCACCTTTATCCGCTGGTTTGATGATTATGCTTTCATTGGCTGTGAGGGTTTTTAGGGCCTGTCGCTCCTTGTTGCTCGTGTTTTGGAAAGTGTGGTCTTCCTTTAAAGCTTCTATCTCTTTGAAGGCAGCTTGCTCATAGACTAGTATTTCCGGTGGTATGGCACTAGGTGGTGGAATGAAGGTAGATTTGATTTTAAAGTGGGTATCGTCTTGTTGTCCGGAATCTGGTTGCTCCTGAAGATTTTCAAAGAAGGCTTTTAGTTTGAGCTTGCGGAAAAATTCTGCGAGCTCTCAATGCAGCTGGAATTTATCCAATTTGGTGGTCGGTGCAAATCCTAGTCCTTTGTTGAGGATGGTTTCCTCAGTGGGGCTGAGCTCGTATGAAGAGAGGTTGGTCACGAGATTTACCTGGAACTCGGGCCTGGTTGTTGGTCCCTTATCTTGCTTCTTGTTTGGGCTCCTGAATGTTGGTCGTCTTCCCACTGGACCTGAGTTTGTCGGCGTCTCCTGCCGCGTCCACGGCGGCCTCCCCCTAAAAAATGAAACCCTTGGTTTTGGTTCGTGTACAGTGGGGGTGGTCCAAAGGAGGGGTTCCAGCCATACATGAAATGTGGGTTCATCTGGGGGTATGGGGTTTGGAACTGCATGTTGGTACCTGGAGGGGGTTGTGGCCATGGTTGTTGCCAACTGTTGTTCCTGCCTCTTCCCCGTTGTCTGTTCCGGTAGCTCCCTGTGCTGGAGCTGCTGCTGGCAGATGAGTCCTCATCTGAAGAGCCTACTGAAGTGTCTGAGTGTTTTGATGGATTAAAGTCTTCTGCAGCATACGGGTAGGTTTTTAGGTATGAAAAGTTTTTCAGATCTTTCTGAAATTTTTTGATCTTGGCTTGGGTAAGTCCCTCTTTGTATTCGTTTATCTCCCTGTTGGTCTCCTCTAATTTCTTCTTGAAAGAGGTTATTGTGGTCTTAAAATGAGTCTCTGTAGCTTGAATCTCTATAAGAATAGCATCGGATAACCGCTTAGCTGTTTGGATGATAAGAATCATCCAGTCACGCGTACATCTCCATGCTATCTGAGCCCAATCTTTTTGAAAAGTGGCATCCTCAAGGGAGATCCGTGGGGCATTGGTGACTATGAGCCCCCTAGGGGCTGTATTGTTTCGTAAATACTCCGTGAGGATGACTCCGTGGAGGATAGTACGTATTCTGTTCCTCTTTTTTTCATTCAGGTTGTCCCAATACGGCGTTTGGGCAATAGAGGAAGCTACATTGAAATCTGCCTGAAGCGGGGGATCTGAGAGGATGAGACTGACATCATCCTCTGTGAATCCCAGTCCCTGGTTTTCTGCCATGTTCTCTGTGTAATATATATTGTGAAAAAGCTATCTGCTCTCGCAGCTGTGCGCTGCTGAATCAGTATCAAAACAAGAATGGGGGGAGAGCGAGGAAAGGTAAAGGGACGTCCCTATCCCCAGATTCAATATACAAACAATGTGGACGTACCCACTGAAAAAGACAAAGAGTTAGGACTCACTGGGGTAATAAACAGTGCCACAAAACCATTAGGTTTTATTAAAAGACCCCTCACACACCAACCTGGTTGGTGTCATGCTTCATCATGGTGGTCCCAACCGGGTGGCCGAATGCCGCCCGGTTGTGCTACAACGCCTGGTTACAGCGGAGCTGGTGTGGTGTGTTAGTGTGATGTGAGATGTGCAAGTTAAAAATATCTCTGGGGATCCTTGCCAAATGTATTTATTTATGGCGGCCCAGGATATATTAAAATCCAAGAGCGCAACTAATGGAGTTGTTTAAACCCGTAGTTGTCTGTGATAGGTCTACATGTTTCAGCCCCTGCAAGGAAATAGAGGGGCTTTCATCAGGACCGGGTGAAAAAGGTGAGTGAGTGGCAAAATATGGCCACGTGAGTATTAAAAATCACAACACACACGCTAAGGTGTGTTGGAGAAAATGAGGAGTCGATACTTATGACCCCACTTGAAGGAACCTGTAAGGGAAGAGACAAGACAACAACACATAAAGGAAAAAAGAAGCAACATAAAATGCAATCTTTTGCTTGATCATGTGCCTGTCTAGGACTATATAGTGGGCATAGCAGTGAGTCCTTGTAGTCTGGTAGCCTGCTGAAAAAGTACTTTATTGTAAAAGTAGCATATAATTGTGAAAACGGCTAAACCAGGTGAGAGAATAGCATGCTGGTCAGCAATGACGTGATGATATCGATAGCGAGTACTGTGGAGTACAAGCAGCATGCTAAGAGTGACATCATGTAGGGCAAGTATCGCCCTGGGATGTCTACTAAATGCAGCGAAGTTATGCAGTATAGGTAGTACGCATTCTACTAGCCAAAGTGGCCGGTGTGTCGACCGTGGCACAAGTGACTGGCACTGTTTGCAACGTGCAGCAGATTGCTGAAGAACACGTGTTTTGAAGAAAGTGCAGTAAAAAAAATGCAGTTAAAAGAGAACATAATTACACTAGAATAAAGTGTCTAGTAGCATTTCAGGGCCCGGGAGGGGAATCGTCTGTAGTCACACTCTGTGGCAAGGGAGGAAATGAGGAAAAACGATGAGACATCTAGGCAAGTTGTACAACAGTATACGAAAGTCGTATACGTGGCTGAACATGTCTGCGATAAAGGAAAGAATGCGCTGAGCTTAGCGCGCTCACAAGTTGAATGATCTTACTTCGTCAAGACGGATATCCCGCTACAACCTACTGCGGTCTCCCGTGGACCCGGCTGCTGGCGTTTGTGTCAGTGCCAGGGGCTTTGTAACGGGAGCGTTGGCGTGAGAACACGCCCCACGGAGAGAAGGCTAGAAAGCTCACTGTGGGTGAACCGCGCATGTGCGGGCGCCATGTTGCAGTGATGGAAAATGCCCAAACCAGCCGATTGGCGGGTGCCGGGGTAATCTAAGTAGGGGGCTCGTAAAGGAATGGCAGTACGATGGTGGTGATGTCAACCTAAGGTGTACAGAATGGTAGAATACTTAGGTGAAGAAAGGTGAAAAAATGGCTAGCGCTCTCTATGTGTGCTGGCCGCGCATGTGACGGGCGCCATATTAGAGTGGTGTAAACTTAATTAGGTCAGCCAAAAGGTGGGGGCCGGGGACCAACAGGAGACAAAATGCATGCATGAGCAGGGGGGGGGGGACATGTAAATGATCTAGACATCCTGAGGGATGTGGAGGAAGGTATACACGGTAGTGTAAACACATGAATTGAGGCCAGCTAAAAAGCCCGTGGGGTGACAGTTGGGCATCTACGGTCTAATGTGATGTCATAAAATGGGCGCACCCTAATTAAGTGGGCACCATTTGATATTGAGAGTTGCCAAAAGGTCAAAATGAGAAGCCCCGTGAGGGGCTAACAGAGGAAAAAAGAAAGAACTCAGTGTGGTAGGAGGGAGCGTCGGACAAGGATGCCTAAGGGCTGGTCAGCAAAGTTGTGGACACCATGTCCGATTTACTCAGTTACCGAGGTGGCTATAGTCTAAATACTGGGTGATGCCACAGTTACTTGCTGAGGGAGTTCCAAGGAATGTTATAGTTTAAACCAGTCAAATGGCTGGATAAGCGATAAATCCATCGCTGTTCCTTTTCCAATAGACGACTTTGGATGTTGGGGGTGGTCGGTTCCAATGTTTCAATTACGACCCACCGCATGTCATTAGTGGTGTGACCTGCCTCTAGGAAATGGTTTGTCATCCTGGTGGTGTTTTTCTTGCAGCGAATGGTGCTGCGGTGCTCACAGATGCGGGTCTTTACTTTTCTGTTGGTCATGCCTATGTATATAAGGCCGCAGGGACAGATGATGCGGTAGATGGCATGTGCAGTATTGCAGTTGGTGTGCTTCCTGATAACCCAGGTTTTGCCTGGTTCTAGTGATAGACTTTTGGTTGTTTCGGTAATGTGACAAACACTACAATTTCCGCATGGGTAGTGGCCCACTATGTTGGGAAGGCCCCATGCGTTAAGAACAGTATTGTTCACTTGGGGAGGTTGTTTGGGGCGTGTGGATACAAGGGTGTCCTTTAGGGATCTGGACCTTCTATAGGACAACAAGGGTTTTTCCCACTTTAGTTTCCCAGTGTGCAGTATGTTCCAGTTTTTTTTTATGATTTGGGACACTTTGTTTGAAACAGAGTTGTGTGTCACCACACATGTTAGTGGGATGGAAACGTCAGGCGTCAGGGCGTCAGGGCGTTCAATGGTCTCAAGCCGGTTTGCAGTGGGTGCCTGCTGGTGTTCATCTGATGCCAGGCCTTGTGTCCTGAGCTGTATCGCTCTCGGCTTGTGCAGTGTGATGGGATCTCCCATTGTTGACATGACCGGACTCCAAACTTTGTTCTCAACTGGCCTCTGCACATTTATGATGAGTGACTGGGCACTTGCGAGGCAGGGTTTGTTGTCGATCCCATCTCTGGCTCCGCTTTTGTCAAGACTGGTTGTTGGGCTTGCTCTGACCCTCTCTGGGGATGTCCTGGTGGTTTGCCCCTGCTTGACAAGGCTTGTGGGCTTCTCTGTTGACCCACGGCTTGTCTGTGCCCGCATCCATGCCGACTGTGGCTCCCCCTCGCTTTTCCTTCTGTGACAGCCTGCGCCTTGGCCAGATCCCCTGGAGGCAGTCTACTTCGATCGTGGCCTCCCTCTCTCACCCTGATGATGACAACGTTCTGGCAAGATCCTCGCCTGCAGTTGTCCCTGGTTCCCGCAACAATCAGGTTTTTGGCTCTGCATGTCACTGCGCCCCCCAGGGCCACCTCTACACGGAGACTGGGGCTCTGCTTGCCCTACAACTGGTGGTGTTGATTTCACTTGGCTATTGCCATAAATCTTTGACGCCCTTCGTGGCACGCTCTGGACCTTTCTTGGCTTGTTCTAACCTAGGTTTTAGGTGGTTCTCCTTTGCTGTCGTTTCAAGGCCAGATTGGGTAGGGCCTTGTTTGTGCTGATTGACTGTGGGGCCCTTGCAGTGTGGAGGGACCCTAATTGGGCCATGGTGTTCTTCCATCTTGGATCTTCCCCCCTCATGAAGGTGCCTTACACAATACAAAATGGTGGCACCTCCAAGAGTCTAGGAGCCTAGACACCGACAGAAGTTAGCATGTCCATCAATTGAAATGAAAGAAAGACTCTCATGTTCAAAGCCCAAGGTGGCGGCTATCTTAGAGTGGAATGAAGTTGTTCACCAAGTCTTCTTAAATGCCCAGATTAGTACAGTTTATGGACTGACCAATCTTAGCTATACTCACCTCTCTTCCCCACCTCTTAGGCCACCAATCACCTCCAACCTTTGACACGGTGCTGCTGTTTAATTGGCTACCTTCTTAGAAAGGAGCCAGGATATTCCTCCTCAAGCCACCCTCGATTTGCCCCATCCCTTCCTTCCTCATCTGTCCTTACTCCCTCTTCTTCTCCTTTTCCCCTCCACGTTAGCTTTATGTTCTCCTTGTCCCTCCCTTCTTACCACTCTGGACTTTTGGGTCCATTAGCCATGGATCCCCTGTCTCGATCATCATTTGACTCCAAACTGGTTACACCTGGCTGTAATGCCTATACTATCATATACCCCCCTAATCTATCTAAAAGCGCTTCCAAGAACTTTAAACACAGGCTTCTAAAAATCTCACCCAGAAACGCTTATTTCTGACCCCTACTTCTGCACAAAAAAAGGAGCTTCCATAAGTGACTTTGGGCCATATGTATCAAGAATTGCTTTTGCGATTCCATAATAGCGAATTTTACCGATTCGCTATTATGGAATCGCAAAATGCAATGTATGTAGGTTTCGCAATAATAATTGCGATTCCTACATATTCCTTAATTGCAAATCGCAAATTGCGATTCGCAATTAAGGAATACCTTCCCATTCATTCCTATGGGCCTAAAGGCCCATAGGAATGAATGGGAAGACATTCGCAATTTGAGAATTACCCAGTAGGTACTCGCAAATTGCGAATGCAATTTCAAGGGTGCAAGGGTGTCAAAAGGATACCCTGTTGCACCCCTGAAATATGCATGTGTGCACATGTGACGCACATACATGCCCTAAGGGCATGAATGTGCGCCACATGGCATTTTGAAAAATGCAAAAGGTGCATTTTTCAAGAAATGTAAATTACCACCAACTTGAAGTTGGTGGTAATTTGTAATTCCTAAGGCCAAATCGCACTTTTTTGTGCTTCTTACATTGCATTTAAGGAATCACAATTTGCGATTCCTTAAATGCATTCGCAAAATAGGGAATCACAAATTTTGCGATTCCTTATTTTGCGAGTGGGTTTTTGTTTGATACATTGCACAATGCTATATTGCGATCGCAAATGCTGAAATTCTGCGAATTTCAGCGTTTGCGATCGCAATTTAGCTTGATACATATGGCCCCTTATCTTCTACACTAAAAGAGGAGCACAATGGAGGAAAGCCCTTTACTCTCTGCTCCAGATCACTGCATCCACTAAAAGCCCCCACGGTCTCAGACTCTCTGCAATTCCCTCAAGTGCTTGACGAGCAGAGGCAACCATCTCCCTTTATAATAATGGGATTATTCTCATCCAAGCATCCGAGCGCAACCTAGAACTACTAGATGAAATATTCTCACTCGTCAAAAGCTACCTGACAAAGAAAAAATCCTCCCTGACCCAAGCTCATCATAACCCTGCAGACAGCCCATAGGTACCTCTTGATGTATCCTTCCCACCTCATTACTTATATTGCTGCACCACTATCCCCTCCTCCCCCAAACCATCCCGATCAGTTTACCCAACATCATGCCTTCCATATAACCCCCTGGAGCTTGATTCAACCTACATTTGCCATCATAAATGTATGATGAATCCCTAACCCAGCGCCTCCACCTGGCTCATCAGGGTGAAAGCCACGGTATCAGACAATGCTATTTACTCCCTCCTCCTCTCATGCAACTCTGTACACTATGACACCCCAGAAAACTTGGGTCAAATTCAAACTATTCAGACCAATCCACACAGAGAACCAATACAAGAACAATAAACAAATCCAAACTCAAGCAAATCCCCATTACTCGGGCTTCCTCCGCTGTCGCCATACCCCACCTGAGATGTATGCTACTCAATTGCAGATCAGCATCTAAGCATGCAGCGGATATTGCTGACCTTATCCTTACACATGATCTCGACCTCATAGTTCTGACTGAAACATGACTAAATGACTCCTCTACACCAACGCTCGATATTCTTGTACCTCCCAGTTACAACATCATCAGATAGAAGGTGGAACAAAATTTCCAGCGATGAATTGAGGAAGTCTCTTGATTCCTCTCAAGTAAAAGAAGTTAGCAGTCAGGTGCAGACAGCAGAGAACTTTAACAGACGGTTGGGGTTAGCAATTGTAGAGGTAGCCCCCATTATCACCAAAGTCAAGGGGAGGAGGACGATCTCAGCCCCATGGTTTTCAGAAAGTCTGAAAAACCTCCAACGGTAATGCCGTAAGTAAGAACGCAAGTGGAGATGGTTGCGTAGTCCAGAAGAAAAGGACAAACACAAAGAGCAATTCTAAAATATAAGAATGCCTTTAAAGAGGCAAAATCTGCATATTTCTCTCCCAAAACAAGATCTGCGATTAATGTATCTAAGGAACTGTTGAAGGTGGTTTGAGATCTTACATCGCCGCCAGCTCAAAAGGAGCTGGAAAATTCTTTAGATTTTACCAATAGGGAGGCCTCGTTTTATGATGACAAGATTTTGAAGATTCTGTCTGAATTTCAGGCAGTGGAGGTTGGCCTAGTGCCCACATCTATGGAAGTAGATCTCTTAGGACGGTCTTATATTATGCACAAATTGTCCTCCTTCTCTAGTCTGCCAGCAGCAAAAATGTAAACTATTTTAGGACAAATTACATCAGGTTCCCCTGATGATTTTTGTCCACCTATGGTGATGCAACTTGCACCAGATCTAATTGCGACTGATGGAGAGCAATGGGGCTCTTTGAATTTGTAGGGGTGCATTATAATCACAAATAGTTTGCACCTACATTTATTCTTTGTCGTATTAAAATGTGGCTAGAAAATGTACTTGGTCATAACAATGTGAAGGAGAAATGTTAGAATTCTTACGTGCCATTCAAAGAAATAAACGTGGCAGTTGTGTTTTGAATAATGTAACCTATAGCTTTGTTGTCAACGATTAACGAAGTTGTTCATGTATAAATTAATGCATAGATTTAAACTTGTGCCATATTGAAGTTGCACATGGATGTGGTTAATTGAGATCTAATGCATAGAATTCTATAGGTTGCTCATAACGATTTTGTATTAATGTGTCAATATAACGTGATAGTTTGAAAATGCATATATAATTGTTTGCTCATGTGTAATTTGTAGGCCCTGCGAGCCTTATTCTTATGTTAGCCTATTTCTGTAGGCCTGAAATGTATTTTCCCTGACGGCTCTAGCAGAGGGGGTAGATTGAAACTCTTGTGTATGTTGGATTTGTTCTTTCTCACGTTTCTGTTGCAGGTGGAGAAAGTCGTCTTTGTTAGTTAGAATAACGCCTTTTGTTTTAGGAGGCAGGCCTAGAGAGGAGAGGATACTTTTATGCAAAGAATGTTGATAATTGGGAGACAGTGTTCCTTCACACTGGAGGAGGCCTGGGAATCAAGGTCATTGAGCCAGGAGCTGGGAGTATCGAAACTAAAAGAAAATCACCTATAAGAAGTACCCTGGAGGATGAGGTGATCCTGATGCAACAGTGGGCGTGTTCTGTGTTTTTGCATTTTGAATTAGTATCAGTGCCCCGAGGGGGGAGAAAGGAGAAGGGGTGAGGAGATCGAAGGAAAGGGAAGGAGCATCTTAGAATGAGCTCCGTAGCTTGGCTACTTGACCTATGCAACGTGAGTGTACTTCTTAGGAAGTCTTCACGCGCTGACACCTTTTCCTGATCTTGCCTGGGGATTGCTAAGTAGGGATGTCACGATAGTGGTAGTGTAGGGATGGCCTAATGCTTTTCTCTTACCAACCGCAAATGAAGACGGACCTTGATGGAGGGGCAATCATTGCCTGCGTCCTGGTTCTGGAATTCGTCATTCTTTTCCTGCTTCAGAGACTTTGTTGTATTCCGCTTTAGGGGTCCGTATATAGGTTTTCCTGAATCATGTCCTTATATAGGCACAATTTGCCTTGCCCTTATATAGGCATAGAATCCCTGTCCTTATTTAGGCATTAACCGTGCACTCCAAATACAGGCATGGTCACCGACATCCGTCCACTCTAACGTCACAACGAGTTCTTAGAAATCAGACCCTTAAGCTTTGGGAGTTCCCCTAGCACAGGACTATTGATTTCTCCAAGAACTCATCTATTATGTATGAACCGTTATACCTTAAGGGTTCATTCCTGACGTCTTCCTCTGTCCAACTTCACGTCAATGCTAACATTCCACGACACCTACCAGGTGTAAATATACCTTCCCTTGCCCAAGCAAGTTAGAGGAGACCTCGACTTCAGAGGAGCCCGTATCCCGGCCTGACACACTGAGAAGACGCTGTCATTCCTGCACGCAGACGAATCCAGCTTCCAGTGTTCTGACTCCCTTTGCGGGGTGTTAGAGTTCCAAGATCCGGCAGGAGATTCCCAACTCTCTCATTCTCAAGGTATGGAGCTGACTAGATCCTAGAGGGACTCTTGGCATACTAGACTTAACATACTCTTAGTCTACCATACTAGAGAATACTCCACCTACTTCTACTCTTCCCTACACCTAGACTAGGTTAGGTACACTGGGGTAGAACTAGCTTAGAGACGCATCGTATGAGTACTCGCATTCTTAGCTCATGTTATTTATGTACGTGAATATATGCTAAAAGATAATGCTAGCGCAGTATTATTTATTTCTACTGCTTACGCTGTACATTATTTATCTTGCATACTGTCTTGTGATTATAACAGCACATATCTCTTACACGAGAAACAAGACTGTTCAATAAAACCCTTTTTATTGAAACGCCCGTCTTTCCTTTCTGTGCAACTCTGCAGAAACTAAGCATGCACGATTGAATGAGTGAAACTGTTATCTATTGTTTCCACGATTCTGAGACTTGTTCCGCTTCTAAAGGGAAACAAAGTTGTCATGTTTTTCGGTTGCCAGAAACTACTCCCTTCTTGTTCTCAAGGAGTTTCTAGTGGCCTCTGAGCTAGCTGGCACAAGTAATTAAGTTTAATATAATCGATAGGGACATACCGACCTTAGTCCTATGTCAAACCTATAGGTTATATTATTCCAATGCGCAGAGCCTATTAGGGAAATAGGAACTACACTACAACTTAACCTTGCTCGTAGGTTTGGATTTGTATTAGTACCTCTGTACTTTTATAACCTCGTCCTGAGGTGTTTGTTTGTTCAGTTATTTTTGGCTTTGTAATAAACCCACTAACTTGAACTTCGGAGTCAGTGATTCTTCAGAGTCATGTCCCTATCTAAAGTTCACTAGATTGTAAAGATGAGTTGTTTCTCCCTTCTACACTTCTCAGCAGGCAACAAAGGTTCATCGACCGAGGGTTCCAGAGTAAGTGGGTAGGGTGGAACCCGGCCTCATCACTTGGTAGCAGAAGGACGGTTGCATTGAGGGAAGAAATTAGAAGTTAGGGAGAGTTAGTCATAGAGTCCTAAAGAGCCCAAAGGATGAAAGCCCAGAGGATTGAGAGTGGAGGACGATGGACGTTGGCGGAAACCGACGAAGAGTGATGGTGTAGAGGAAACAGCGGTTCACAGTGGAGTGAGTATGAATAGGGATGTGTGTGTTAGATTGCGGTGAGGATTTGATTGAGTGATGTCTTGCGGAGTTGGAATGAGAGTCGAGTGATTATCGTTTCAGGCCAAACGCGCGCGGTCCATGTAATTTGTCTTTAGTTTTGTGTCAGGCTCGACGAGTAGCCTAAGATCCCGGGATACATTTGTGGTGTAGAAAACACCAGTGCTGTAATTATCTGACCAATGGTTGTGGGAGTCGTGAAGCGCTATCGACAAACCCACTGGTGATAGGGAAACGTGTGACGAGAGAGTTTGATAGAAACGTGAAGGAAGCTAGTGCACAAGGGCGGACCACAGCGATTCGAGTGGCTAACGCAGGTCGTGGGTCACTGTGTATGAACGGATTTGAGCGAGTGGATCCTATTGATTCGTATATGACTGTCCGGCCATGCGTGGGCAGATGGTCTGAGGTGACTGTCCAGTCGTTTTGCGGACTGACAGTTGCCGGTGTTGAGGTAGACAATTACTTGTGAGACTGTCTGGTCGTTTCGTGGACAGACAGTCGGATATGTGAATGTCCAGTCGTTTGGTGGACAGACAGGTACTTGTTTCTATGAATGAAGTGCGTGAATGCGTAAGGAACAGATTGTGAAGGGGTGAACTGTTGCGTGCATGTGTGTGAGACGGAAGAAGTGATGTCGGAGTGTGCCGCGCTGCGATAGGTCGGTTGGTGAAAAGCCGCGCTGGCATTGGTGGATTGTCATCAGAAAGTAGAACGAAAACATCTTGTGGGTAAAATAATTTGATTCAATCATGCGATGCTTTAGGATGTTAAGAGGCCTTTGTAGGGGATATAGAGGAGTAGTAACTCAAGTGGGTGAGGAAGCACCACACGAGGATACACCAGCACATTACATGGCCACAAATGTAGGACTTCATACCATAGTTTGGCTTCGAAATTGGTATAAGATTACTGAAAAGGAGGGAGAATTGGCCTTTTCACGTTACGGTTCATTTAGATTAGACAGGCTGTACCAGTTAAGGGCAGTGGTGACTTCATTGAGACCTCCACCTAGACCTACACAGTTTGAGGCATTGGATGCATGGATGAGAGCACACAGGGGAGGAAAAGGGAGCAAAGTCAGGGAAGGATGAAAAAGGTGATGAAGGCATATCAAGATTCGCGTTGGAACGCACAGTTAAAGAAGTGGAGAGTAGACACCATTGAGGGAGAGAGATTATTTCCACTGCTAGTGAAAGTAGGAGATGCTCAGAAAAGGAAGGAAGAGGACGATAGTGATTCAGATGACAGCTTGTTAGACAGGTTGCTGGCAGAGCGTCCGCCTCAAAACAATCCAAGCTCAGAAGAGGGAAGGTGAGCGCTGATGGGGGAAATGGGAGAGCCACAGGCGAGTCCTAGTGCAAGGGTAGTGGGAAAGATTTCAACAGGTGTGGAAGGAAGGGGAATACAAGCATTGAGGAGTACAGAAGCAAATGGAGCTAACGCCGGTTACCGGAATCCCTTACGATGCCGGTTACCATTGGTCCCATAGTGTCAGTGTATGATCCGAGTCAAGTAGAAAACAGTGGTCAAATACAGTCAGTAGTGGAAGAGGGTATCCGTTCTGGAGGAAACGCTACAGTGGGCGAAAGTGGTCCCTTCTTGAGGCCTGTAGAGGCTAGTACTCCATTGCCGGCCACTGCAGACTCTTCTAGAGGACCCATTTAACATAGATCGGTAACATCAGTGTCGTTGGCCGATTCACGTTCTGACTTGAGGATGTGGGAAGTCCTGGTTCGAGGTCCAATAGGGAGGACTATAGGAGGAGTTAATCAAGGAGCATCTGGGAATCAGGATGTCCCGCGGAGCACAGCCGGAGGGAGTCCCTGCAGAAATCAGGGCAGTGAAAGCGGAGAGTCGAGTAGTGCATCAAGTCAGGAAACGATTAGAGCTGCTATAAGAGCCAAAGTTTTAGATGTAGTGAGGTTAAAAGCAGAGACAGATGAGGTGATAAGTGGAAACTTGCCTCTGGAAAGGATGGAGCTTTATGAACAAGATGAGCTGTTGTTTGTGGCAAAGGATGTGACTCGTAAGGCAAGGACAGCCCATGAGAAATTGACAGAGTTAGCACGGAGATATGAGGTAGATTTGTCCAAAACAAAAATGTTACAGGGAGGTCATAGGCTAAATTACAGTGATCATGAATTAGAAGAGAAAAGAGTCATAGGCTTGAAAACACATATTCGAGAATTGATTGTAGGGATACGTGCATGGAGCATGCTTGAGAAATGGGAGGAAAGGTGGTCAAAGAAAAAAAGAGTGTCAAGAAGGGCATAGGAAATACGCCGCCCCGAGGAGGAGGGACAGCAGGAGTAGAGGCTTACCCATTGCGAGAGGTACAGAGTGGAAGGTATGTGCATGTGCCTTGGAGCAAGGGTGATTTGGCAGCATTTACAAATGATTTTCTTTGGCTGAAGGAAAAACCTGTTGAGTGGTACAAGCAAGTTGATCGCTTTATCAAGATTTCAAAAGTTGTGTGGGTTGATTTTAATACCTTGTTTGACATTGTAGTACCAAGTGATTTGTGGTCTGCTTGTAAAATTGCTGTTGAATGGCCAGCTTCAGAACCCGAACGAGACCCCATACCGCATGGTCCTTCACCTGTGGTTATGAAAAAGTACAAATCAGGTGATCAATTGGTTACAGTCCAAGAATTCACCACAGGATATCAATTGGGTCAAAATAGACCAAACCGCTCAGGAACCGAAATAATCAGTTCATGCTTATTACGAAAGGCTCTTCCAAGCCTCCAAGCAGTACAGTTGATTGGATACTCTAGATTCAAAGGACATGGGACAGTTCATTTCCAAATTTGTCCTAGGGCTAAGACCAGAGATTAGCTTTATGATCCAACAACGTTTGATTTGCTGGCAGAACAAGTCTGTGGACGAGATTCTGCGAAACGCCAGATATTGCAGTGATGAAGTTGACTCGAAGCATAGGAAGCTCAAGGATAAGCTGATGCTGGTCCAGATGTGGAATGCAGACAGGGTGGAGCCAGTGCAGCCGAGTGGGGGAACATTGGGACGAAGGCAGGGAAACAACAATGGAGGAGCTCAGAACGTGTCAGGTCAGGGGACAGGGAAGACGGTGGATTCCAAACAGGGGGTAGACATTGGTACTCTAAAAAGAACCACTGCATGTCATTATTGTCACAAAATCGGGCATTGGAAGCGCGAGTGTAGGTCAAATCCAGCTAATCAGGTTCAGGATTGTGAGAAGTTGGCCTGGTATATGCTGTCCACTAATTATAGTGGGCACCTTGCACCAGTCCAAACAACCCCTTATTGGAGATAGGTTAAAGACAACCTTTATTGAAAGCTATCCTAGTGGTAGCTATGGAGAGCAGCCTTCAGGCTAAGTCTTGAAGGAATGTAAAGCAGCTTGTTTTACCAGTCTATAATCTCTTGAGTGACCAAATGAAAGAGCACCACACCAGGTATATATTCAAAATATATGTATTTATTGCTAATGAGGCTAGAGTTCGAAGTACATAAGTTATAAGTGATTTAAACACAGTAATAGCACAAATACACGTTTGGGCCCTAGGGGCGTACCAAACCATATACCAATAAAGTGGTATAAGAACCACGACTGAGCTAGACACTAGGCCTAGAGCCTCTAGAAGTGCTTGGACCACAAGGAACCACCCAAGGTAGTGACACAGGGGACCCACGGGGGACGCGTGCAGTGTAAATACACAACCGCGATCCGCCGTTAACTTCTATGGAGAAAGTCGCGATCAGGAAATTAAAGAAAAGGGACACTTAAAGGAGGACTTGGAGCAAACCCTTTGAGAACTAGGACTTTCTAGAGTCTCTACCCACGGGAGCACCGGAGTACTCGTGTTACCTCACCCAGGGAAGCCGGGTGCATAGGTGCCTTTCGGGGTCGGGTTTCGTCGTCGATTTGAATGGCGATCTGCTGCAAAGTGCTGCTGGCGACCAAGTGGAAAGTGTCCGGGTGGATCCAAGAGTGGATTGGAGATCTGAAGAACCTGAAAGCAGAGGGGACAGAGTCTGGGTCACTAGCCAGTGACCAGGAAGGCGTTGAGCAGATGCCCACCGATGTCGGGTGCTTCAGGTGCGTTGACGGTCGTCTTGACTCTTCAGCCACGAGGTCCAGGAGGCGTTGTCGGCAACCAGGAGCAGGATTCGGGCTGGTACACAATGTCTGTCGAGTGCTGAGGTGTCGGCGACTGGATTGGACCCAACAAGCCTTGGCAACGGCAAGTCTTGATGAAAGTGAAGATCGTCGATGATGCAGACCAGCAAGGACTGAGGAACTCACCCAGTGAGGGTAAGTGAGGGCAAGCCTGGAGCCACCAGGGAGCCCAAGAAGAAAAGGATTGGCCTTTGTGAAGGGCTACTAGCCAACGGGCTAGCGACCGCGAAGGAGCCTCGAGACGGTCGCACGTGGAGCTGGCTCACAGGACACTCGTGGAGTGGAAGCCAGTGATCTTCGGTGCAGTTGGTGTTGGAGGCTAGGGCTACTCGGAGCCCAAAGCACGACTTCATGGGAGACCCAGAAGAGGATGCACTTGCAAATGTGCTCGGTGTCCAGGGGTCACGGTTCCACGTTACCCACGACAGCTACGGGCCTCAGCTTTGCTGGGGACTCAGGGCAGACTCGAGGAAGTCTGGAACTCTACCTCTGGTGATGCAAAGACTTCGGTGTCCGACGGGAGCTTAGGCGATGCAGACCGGACAATTGCTTCTTTGGTGCCTGCCAAGCAGGGGAGTCACTCCTTGACCCCAAGGGAGATTCTTCAGTCCTCTAATCTTGTAGTAGAGCGTCGAAGGTCCAGGATTCAGTGTCAGAGTTTCGTCCAGGGATAATCTAAAGTCCTAAGGACTGGGTTCCTATACTTATACTAAGTTTAGGGGTTGGACTACTCTGTGGCCCCACCTATGGGTGGGTCAGGGCAGAGGGTGGCTACACCCCTTTCCCTTTGTCCAGTTCACGCCAAAGCAGGGGCTGGAAGCCCCTGATCCGGTTTGAACTGGGGTATGCACTAGGGACACCAAATGTGCCCCCAGTGCAGGACTTCAAAGCACCCAGAGAGTGCTCCCGCCCAGCCCCAATACACATTATCCTGTCTGGGGAGGTGGTCACACCTCCCTGCAACAGGAAACCTATTGTCCAGGCCTCCCCTGCCGGAGTTTCGTCCAGCAGCAGGAGGCCAGACTTGTGTCTGTGGCAGCAGCATCCATTTTGTGATGCCAGGGCTTTAGAAAGAAGTTACCGGGCAAGCCAGAGTTAACATGTCTTTCCCTCTAAAAGGGTGGAATGCTACCCCCGCCGCCAGAATTGGCGGGGGTAGTATTCCAAGATGTTTGACACCAAACACGACATGTTTTGGTGCAGCCATCCCAAATTTAGCATTTAACGCGAGGTTATAATGAGCTTAAGAGTATATAGTCAGGCTGCACTACAAACAGCATCAGAGAAGGGTCTCCGACCGCTGCAGAGGGGCCCTGCTCATGCAGGAGCACCCTCTCACATAGGAACCATGCACTCTGCCTTCAGGATTGACAAGGCCTGCCATAGGAGTGACTTATAGGTTTATATGTGTGTATGTATGTAGTGATATAGGTAGCCTATATCACAGTAAGGGGTGCATGCACCACCTTACCCAGGCTGCAGTAGCAGACCTGTGGTGTCAGTTTGGATGGCCTTCCAGGGGTGGCATAATATATGCTGCAGCCCCTGGCAGGCCTCTGAGGTACCTATGCCCTGGGTACATAGTATACCATATACTAGGGACTTATAAGGGCACTCCAGATTCCAATCAGAGATGTGCCTAAGGCACATGGAAACCATTTTAAAGAGGAAGCAGCTAGGCTGGGGTTCTGATTAGCAGGGCCCCAGCCAGACTAAGGTCGAAAAACAGTGAAGCATCAGCAAAAAGTGGGGGTACCCATGTGAAGCAGATCCTACTCTCCTACACAACCCCCCAAACGTAGGGACATTAAACTAACCTTGACCAGTTGAGTCTTCATGTTCTAAGTGGAAGTACCTAGAGAGTCCATCTGCATTGGCATGGTTACTCCCAGGTCTATGTTCCACTGTGAAGTCCATCCCCTGTAGGGAAATGGACCACCTAAGCAGTTTGGGGTTTTCACCCTTCATTTGTTTTAGCCATAAGAGGGGCTTATGGTCTGTTTGAACAAGGAAGTGAGTACCAAACAAGTATGGCCTCAACTTCTTCAGAGCCCAGACCACAGCAAAGGCCTCCCTCTCAATGGCTGACCAACGTTTCTCTCTAGGGGTCAGCCTTCTGCTAATGAAAGCTACTGGCTGATCCTGACCTTCTTCATTCAATTGTGACAGTACAGCCCCTACCCCCAATTCAGATGCATCAGTTTCAACAATGAACTTCTTGGAGTAATCAGGACTCTGTAGAATGGGAGCAGTGCACATGGCCTGCTTCAGGTCATCAAATGCCTTTTGACAGTTAGCTGTCCACTGAACTTTCTTGGGCATTTTCTTAGAAGTTAAGTCATTCAAGGGTGTCACTATTGATCCATACCCTTTGACAAATCTCCTGTAGTACCCAGTCAGGCCTAAAAAGGCTCTCACCTGAGTCTGGGTAGTTGGAGCAGTCCAGTCCATGATGGTCTGAATCTTGCTCTGCAGTGGTTGAACCTGGCCTCCACCCACAAGGTGGCCCAGGTACACAACCTGACTCTGCCCTATCTGGCACTTGGTGGCCTTGATAGTCAGGCCTGCCTTTTGCAGGGCCTGTAAAACATTCCTGAGGTGGACCAGGTGATCCTCCCAGGTGGAGCTAAAGACAGCAATATCATCTAGATATGCTGCACTATAGGCTTCCAGACCTGTGAGGACTGTATTCACCAACCTCTGAAAAGTGGCAGGTGCATTCTTCAGACCAAAGGGCATCACCACAAATTGGTAATGCCCACTAGGGGTTGAGAATGCTGTCTTTGGCTTTGCATCATCAGCTAGTCTGATCTGCCAGTAGCCAGCTGTCAAGTCAAATGTGCTGAGATATTTGGCTGAGGCCAAAGTATCTATGAGCTCATCTGCCCTTGGTATTGGATGGGCATCAGTCCTAGTGACTGCATTGAGTCCCTGTAGTCCACACAAAACCTCATCTCTCTTTTTCCACCACTGGTGTGAGGTTTTGGCACAAGGACCACTGGACTAGCCCAAGGGCTATCTGAGGGTTCAATAACTCCCAAATCCAACATTTTCTGGACTTCAGTCCTGATACAGTCCCTGACATGGTCAGGTTGCCTATAAATCTTATTTTTAATAGGCAGACTGTCCCCAGTGTCCACTTCATGAGTGCACCAGGTGGTCTGACTGGGTGTCAGTGAAAACATGTGTCTAAACTGATTGAGCACCTGTCTGCAATCAGTTTGTTTCTGGATAGTGAGGCTGCCTGCCAAGGCCACACCATCTACTGACCCATCGCCAGGGTTCTGTGAGAGCAGGTCAGGGAGTGGGTCACTCTCTTCCTCCTGCCCTTCATCAGTAGCCATGAGCAAGCCCATGTCTGCCCTGTCCACATATGGTTTTAACCTGTTGACATGGAGAACCCTGTGGGGACTCCTGGGTGTTCCTAGGTCTACTAAGTAGGTTACCTCACCCTTCTGTTCAACAATAGTGTGGGGTCCACTCCATTTGTCTTGGAGAGCTGCTGGGGCCACTGGCTCCAACACCCACACCTTCTGTCCTGGCTGGTAAACAGTCAGTACAGCCTTTGGTCATGCCAAGCTTTCTGAAGTTCCTGGCTAGCCTCAAGGTTTTTAGTTGCCTTTTTCATATACTCAGCCATCCGGGAGCGGAGACCAAGTACATAGTCCACTATGTCTTGCTTTGGGGGCTTGAGAGGTAACTCCCATCCTTCCTTCACCAAGCACAGTGGACCCCTGACAGGGTGACCAAACAGAAGTTCAAAAGGGCTGTAGCCAACCCCTTCTGAGGCACCTCCCTGTATGCAAATAAAAGGCAGGGCAAGAGTATGTCCCATCTTCGCCTAAGCTTTTCTGGGAGCCCTTTAATCATGCCCTTCAAGGTTTTGTTGAATCTCTCAACTAAACCATTGCATTGTGGGTGATAGGGTGTGGTGAACTTGTAAGTCACTCCACACTCCTTCCACATTGCCTTTAAGTAACCAGACATGAAGTTTGCACCCCTATCTGATACAACCTCCTTAGGAAAGCCCACTCTTGAGAAAACTCCCAGGAGGGCTCTTGCCACCACAGGTGCTGTAGTGGTCCTAAGGGGAATAGCCTCTGGGTACCTGGTGGCATGATCCACTACCACCAGGATAAACCTGTGCCCAGATGCTGTTTGGGGATCCATGGGACCAACAATATCAATCCCCACTCTTTCAAAGGGCACCCCCACCACAGGTAGTGGTATCAGGGGGCCTTTGTAGTGCCACCTGCCTTGCCACTGGCCTGGCAGGTTACACAGGAGCGACAAAACTCCTTGGTGTCTTCAGACATGTGGGGCCAGTGAAAGTGAGGGACAATTCTGTCCCAAGTCTTGTTCTGGCCCAGGTGACCTGCCAAGGGAATATCATGGGCTAGGGTCAATAGGAAGCCCCTGAACTTTAGAGGTATAACCAACCTCCTGGTGGCACCAGGCTTGGGGTCTCTACACTCTGAGTACAGGAGTCCATCATCCCAATACACTGTATGGGGACCACTAGCTTTCCCAGCAGCCTCAGCAGCAGCTTGCTGTCTGAGGGGTTCAAGAGAGGGGCAGCTCTGCTGCTCCTGGCTCAGATCTGCCCTGGAAGGTCCCCCTGTCCCCAAGAACTCAACCTGTTCAGGTTCAAGCTCCTCTGGGACAGTTCCTTCCTCAGGACTGAGATCATCTCCCTCAAGAGACTGATCTTCCTTCTGAGCCAAGGGGAAGGCACTGCCTTTACCCTACTACTCCTCCTCTTGGAAGGCACTTGGTCCATTATTCCAGAATCCAAGGCCTGTTCAGTTTTAGACATTTTGGCCTGTGACCTGGTCACAGCAAACACATCTGCAGGGATGCCCAGCATTTCTGCATGAGTCCTGAGCTCCACTTCTGCCCAAGCTGAAGTTTCTAAGTCATTGCCAAGCAAGCATTCAACTGGTAGGTCTGCACTTACCACAACCTTCTTAAGGCCAGTTACCCCTCCCCAGGAGAAGTTAACAACTGCCAGAGTATGGTCTGTTCTGACATTGCTAGCATTGGTCACTTGGTACATCTCACCAAGTATAACTTGCCCAGGATCCACAAGGTCTTGTGTCACCATTGTGACACTTGCCCCTGTGTCCCTAAATGCCAAAGCCTCTCGTCCATTGATTAAAGGCTGTTGTCTGTACTTGCCCAGATTACTGGGACTCACAGAGGAGGTCACATCCATGCCTCCATCACAGACTAACACAGCCTGAGTGAGTTCTCTGACTAGGTCAGAGCCCACTTCAGTACCCAGGGTGAACCCTACTAAACCCTTGGCTGGAGCACTCCCACCAACTGTAACTGTACTAGGGGGAACAGGTGCCTTAGGGGCATTGGTGGGGGCTGGACTTGAGTCTTTGGACTTGGTGCAATCACTAGTCCAGTGGGTCTTTTGCTTACAGACCTTGCACCATGGTTTTCTTTGGCCTTTCCCTTTGGTAGTCTGTGAATCCCCACCTGAAGAAGATTTTTGGGGACCTTGTGAAGACTTCTGGTCTTTACCCTTCTCCCCACCCTTATCAGAGTTCTTTGAATCTTGCTTCTTAGGGTCACCACCTTGGTTCTGTACCTTCTGCCTCACCCTGGTTCTGACCCATTTGTCTGCCTTCTTTCCCAATTCTTGGGGAGAGGTCAGATCAGAGTCCACCAGGTACTGATGCAACAGCTGATTTTGACAGTTATTAAGAATCTGCTCCCTCATTATCAGATTGTATAATCCTGTGAAGTCACACACCTTACTGCCCATCAACCAGCCTTCCAGAGCCTTAGCAGAACAATCCACATAGTCTACCCAGTCTTGAGTCTGTGCTTTTTGGGTATCTCTGAACTTCAACCTGTATTGTTCAGTGGTTAGGCCAAACCCATCAATAAGAGCACTCTTCAAGACCTTGTAATTATCAGCATCCTCTTCTCTTACAGTGAGGAGCTTGTCTCTACCTTTGTCTGCAAAGGAGAGCCACAAGATTGCTGCCCACTGCTCCTGAGGGACCTTCTGTACTTTACAGGCCCTCTCTAAAGCAGTTATCCATTTGTGGATGTCATCCCCACTCTGGTAGGGAGGGACAATCTTGCTCAGGTTCCTATGGTCATAGGACCTTTCCCTATCTCTAGGGACATGGCTGCCACCATGGGACTCTAGTCCCAACTTTTTTCTCTCTCTAAAGAGATCTTGGGACTCCCTATCCATAGCCAATTGCTGTCTTCTGAGTTCAAGCTGAGCTTCCTCATACTGAATCAGCCTTTTTCTCCTATCATGAGAGGATTCTCTCCTATGAGAGGAGATAGAGGTCCCTATTGAGGTGCCAGAGTGGTTAGACTCCTGAGAAGGAGATCTAGTCCTGCTGGGCACTCTCTCAATCCTTCCTGAGGGGACAAAGTGGGGGTCATTCTGATCCTCCTCTTCCTCTTCCTCAGGAGTGATTGGGTTGTCCAGGTCAAGGTCATTGTCACCTTCCTGGCCAGTTCCAGAGGGGGGGTTGGGGGGTTTCTACCCCTGCCCCCATCCTCATCTTCTGCCCCACCCTCTGCTCCTGCCCCTTCAGTCCCTAAGGGCCTGCTGAGATCATAAGCCACCAACAACTCTTTAAGGTGTTGGGTGGTGGGACTTTGGCCTGTCCTCAATTTCCTCAAGTTACATAATGCTCTCAATTCCAAGAATGGGAGTGTATCATACTTGGAGGGAAGAAGCCCAGTGGCTTCTGGCAAGGATTCTTTAGGTCCTTCCTTTAAAGACATTACTAGTGTGGTGTGGTCTATGCACTACCTACTCTAGTGTGGCCTACTAAACTCTCTTGAGTTGTAGAAAGGGTTGTGCTATCCCTTAACACACAACTCTAAGTTCAGTAGAACTTACTGTATAGTAAACTTAAATTATATGTACCTTAGGTACCTTTAGTGGTTTTCAGTTGATCAATTCAATTGAGATTATCTGGTAAAACAATAGCAAGCTGGAATCCCACACGCTGCACACCAATGTGAGAAGTTGGCCTGGTATATGCAGTCCACTAATTATAGTGGGCACCTTGCACCAGTCCAAACAACCCCTTATTGGAGATAGGTTAAAGACAACCTTTATTGAAAGCTATCCTAGTGGTAGCTATGGAGAGCAGCCTTCAGGCTAAGTCTTGAAGGAATGTAAAGCAGCTTGTTTTACCAGTCTATAATCTCTTGAGTGACCAAATGAAAGAGCACCACACCAGGTATATATTCAAAATATATGTATTTATTGCTAAACACACCCCTCTAGTCTCTTTATGAGGCTAGAGTTCGAAGTACATAAGTTATAAGTGATTTAAAAACAGTAATAGCACAAATACACGTTTGGGCCCTAGGGGCGTACCAAACCATATACCAATAAAGTGGTATAAGAACCACGACTGAGCTAGACACTAGGCCTAGAGCCTCTAGAAGTGCTTGGACCACAAGGAACCACCCAAGGTAGTGACACAGGGGACCCACGGGGGACGCGTGCAGTGTAAATACACAACCGCGATACGCCGTTAACTTCTATGGAGAAAGTCGCGATCAGGAAATTAAAGAAAAGGGACACTTAAAGGAGGACTTGGAGCAAACCCTTTGAGAACTAGGACTTTCTAGAGTCTCTACCCACGGGAGCACCGGAGTACTCGTGTTACCTCACCCAGGGAAGCCGGGTGCATAGGTGCCTTTCGGGGTCGGGTTTCGTCGTCGATTTGAATGGCGATCTGCTGCAAAGTGCTGCTGGCGACCAAGTGAAAAGTGTCCGGGTGGATCCAAGGGTGGATCGGAGATCTGAAGAACCTGAAAGCAGAGGGGACAGAGTCTGGGTCACTAGCCAGTGACCAGGAAGGCGATGAGTGTAGGAAGGTGGAATCTGACTATATGGTTGCCCCCACTTTTTTTATGGTGTTTTGCTGGTTTATGACTTAGTTGGACTGGGATCCTGCTATTCAGGGCCCCAGTCTATCTGCTTTCTCTGTAAAAGGTTTCCATGTGCCTTAGGCACATCTCTGATTGGAATCTGGAGTGCCCTTATAAGTCCCTAGTATATGGTATACTATGTACCAAGGGCATAGGTACCTCAGAGGCCTGCCAGGGGCTGCAGCATGTATTATGCCACCCCTGGAAGGCCATCCAAACTGACACCACAGGTCTGCTACTGCAGCCTGGGTAAGGTGGTGCATGCACCCCTTACTGTGATATAGGTTACCTATATCACTAAATACATACACACATATAAACCTATAAGTCACTCCTAAGGCAGGCCTTATCAATCCTAAAGGCAGAGTGCATGGTTCCTATGTGAGAGGGTGCCCCTGCATGAGCAGGGCCCCTCTGCAGCGTTCGGAGACCATCTCTGATGCTGTTTGTAGTGCAGCCTGACCATATACTCTTAAGCGCATTATATCCTCGCGGTAAAATGCTAACTTTGGAATGGCTGCACCTAAACATGTCGTGTTTGGTGTCAAACATCTTGGAATACTACCCCCCGCCAATCCTGGCGGCGGGGGTAGCATTCCACCCTTCTAGAGGGAAAGACATGTTAACTCTGGCTTACCCGGTAACTTCTTTCTGAAGCCCTGGCATCACAAAATGGATGCTGCTGCCACAGACACAAGTCTGGCCTCCTGCTGCTGGACGAAACTCCGGCAGGGGAGGCCTGGACAATAGGTTTCCTGTTGCAGGGAGGTGTGACCACCTCCCCAGACAGGATAATGTGTATTGGGGCTGGGTGGGTGCACTCTTAGAGTGCTTTGAAGTCCTGCACTGGGGGAGCAAAGGCTCCTCTGTGCATATGCCAGTTCAAACCAGCTCAGGGGCTACCTGCCCCTGCTCTTTCGCGAAACTGGACAAAGGGAAGTGGGTGTAGCCACCCCCTCCCTTGACCCTCCCATAGGTGGGGTCATAGAGTTAGTCCCTCCCTGTTTTACTGGTTAAAATGGGGAACCCTTGCCACAGCAAGATTAGATATCCCTGGACTAAACTTTGAAACTGAATCCTGGACCTTCGACGCTCTACATCACGATTAGAGGACTGAAGAATCTCCCTTGGAGTCAAGGAGTGACTCCCCTGCTTGGCAGGCACCAAAAACGACAATGACGGTCGCAAACTACGCCGCTCCCGCCGGAGTCCGAAGTCCCTGCAGCCCAAGAAGTGGATTTCCTGACTTCTCCAAGGCCATCGTGAGTCCCCAGCGAAGCTGAGGCAAGTGGACCCCACGAGTGATGAGGAACCGCGACCCCTGGGTACCGTGCACTATTGTCGAGTGCAACCCCTTCTCAACGTTCTACGAACTTGTGCTTTGGATCACGTGTGGTCCCGGCCTCCAGCAGGAATCCCTCCGAAGATCAGAGGCCTAAACCGTCCCGAGTGACCGTGGGCCCCTGTTGAGTGATTCCGCTCGAGGTGTCTTCGCGATCCCTTGCCAGCCAGCTCGGGGGTCCCCAGAAGACTTTCTAAAGAAACCAAAGGGCTCTCCTGGTTGCTCCAGGCCTGTCCTGACTTACCCTCGCTGGGTGAGTTCCCCAGACCTTGCTGATCTGCGCCATCTACTTTTCTTTACTTCCACGAGATTTGCTGTTGCCAAGGCTTGTTGGGTCCAATCCGGTCGCCGACACCTCAGCAAGCAGCAGACGTCGTGGTACAGTCCGAATCCTGCTCCTGGACCCCAACAACGCCTCCTGGACCTCGTGACTGCGGAGTCAAGACGACTGACGACGCACCTGAAGCACCCGACATCGGTGGGCATCTGCTCATCGCCTTCCTGGTCAGTGGCTAGTGACCCAGACTCTGTCCCCTCTGCTTTCAGGTACTTCAGATCCTCGATCCACTCTTGGATCCACCCGGACACTTTCCTCCTGGTCGCCAGCAGCACTTTGCAGCAGATCTTCATAGGAATCGACAGCGAAACCCGACCCCGAACGGCACCTATGCACCCGGCTTCCCTGGGTGAGGTAACACGAGTACTCCGGTGCTCCCGTGGGTAGAGACTCTTCAAAGTCCTAGATCTCAAAGGGTTTGTTCCTAGTCCTCCTCTAAGTGTCCCTTTCCTTTAATTTCCTGACCGCGACTTTCTCCATAGAAGTAAACGGCGTATCGCGGTTGTGTATTTACACTGCACGCGTCTCCCGTGGGTCCCCTGTGTCACTACCTTGGGTGGTTCCTTGTGGTCCAAGCACTTCTAGAGGCTCTAGGCCTAGTGTCTAGTTCAGTCGTGGTTCTTATACCACTTTATTGGTATATGGTTTGGTACGCCCCTAGGGCCCAAACGTGTATTTGTGCTATTACTGTGTTTAAATAACTTATTACTTATGTACTTCGAACTCTAGCCTCATAAAGAGACTAGAGGGGTGTGTTTAGTAATAAATACATATATTTTGAATATATACCTGGTGTGGTGCTCTTTCATTTGGTCACTCAAGAGATTATAGACTGGTAAAACAAGCTGCTTTACATTCCTTCAAGACTTAGCCTGAAGGCTGCTCTCCATAGCTACCACTAGGATAGCTTTCAATAAGGTTGTCTTTAACCTATCTACCATAAGAGTCGATTTGGACTGGTGCAAGGTGCCCACTATAATTAGTGGACAGCATATGCCAGGCCAACTTCTCACATTGGTGTGCAGCGTGTGGGATTCCAGCTTGCTATTGTTTTACCAGATAATCTCAATTGAATTGATCAACTGAAAACCACTAAAGGTACCTAAGGTACATATAATTTAAGCTTAGAATAACAGTAAGTTCTACTGAACTTAGAGTTGTGTGTTAAGGGATAGCACAACCCTTTCTACAACTCAAGAGAGTTTAGTAGGCCACACTAGAGTAGGTAGTGCATACACCACACCACACTAGTAATGTCTTTAAAAGCAGGATCCAAAGATTCCTTGCAGGAAGCCATTGAGCTTCCACCCTCCAAGTATGATACACTCCAATTCTTGGAATTGAGAGCTTTATGTAACGTGAGGAAATTAAGGACAGGCCAAAGTCCCACCACCCAACACCTCAAGGAGTTGTTGGTGGCTTATGATCTTAGTAAGTCCTCAGAGACTGAAGGGGTAGGAGCAGAGGGTGGGCCAGCAGATGAGGAAGGGGCCAGGGGTACCACTACCCCCAGCCCCCCTCTGAAACTGACCAGGAGGGTGACAATGACCCTGACCTGGAAAACCCAATCCCTTCTGGGGAAGATGAAGATGAGGATCTAGAGAACCACACCTTTGTCCCCCAGGAAGGATTATGAGTGTGCTCAGAAAGTCTAGGTCTCCTTCTCAGGAGTCTAACCACTCTGGCACCTCCATAGGGAGCTCTGTTTCTTCTCACAGGAGGGAATCCTCTCATGAGAGAAGAAAGAGACTGGTCCAGTATGAGGAAACTCAACTAGAGATCAGGAAGAAGCAATTGGCTTTAGATAGAGAATCCCTAGATCTCCTTAGAGAGAGAAGAAAGTTGGGACTAGAGTCCCATGGTGGCAGCAATATCCCTAGAGATAGGGAAAGGTCTTATGACCATAGAAACCTAAACAAGATTGTCCCTCCCTACCAGAGTGGGGATGACATCCACAAATGGATAACTGCACTGGAGAGGGCCTGTAAAGTTCAGAAGGTCCCCCAGAGGCAGTGGGCAGCAATCTTGTGGCTCTCCTTTGCAGACAAAGGTAGAGACAAGCTCCTCACTGTAAGAGAAGAGGATGCTGACAATTACACAGTCTTGAAGAGTGCTCTGATAGATGGGTTTGGCCTAACCACTGAACAGTATAGGTTGAAGTTCAGAGACACCCAAAAAGCTCAGACTCAAGACTGGGTTGATTTTGTAGATTGTGCTACAAAGGCTCTGGAAGGTTGGATACATGGCAACAAAGTGCATGACTTTTTAGGATTGTACAATTTGATTATGAGGGAGCAGATCCTTAATAATTGTCAAAACCAGCTTTTGCACCAGTATCTGGTGGACTCTGATCTGACCTCTCCCCAAGAATTGGGAAAGAAGGCAGACAAATGGGTCAGAACCAGAGTAAAAACTAGAAATCAGGGTGGTGACCAGAAGAAAGATTCTACTAAGTCCCAAGAGAAAGGTGGGGATAAATCTAAGGATAAGTCCCCTACAGGGCCCCAAAATTCCTCTTCTGGGGGTGGGTCCCAAACTCCTTCCTCTCCTGAAAAGAAACCATATTGCCATGTCTGTAAAAAGCCTGGGCACTGGAAAACTGATCCCAGTTGCCCCAGGATTGGCAATAAAGAAAATGTTCCTCCCACAACTACTACCACCCCTCCTGGTACTACCAGTAGTAATCCTCCAGTTGGGAGTAGTGCACCCAAAAAGTTAGGTGCTTTTGCAAGAGGAACAGAGGTGGGCCCTAGTTTAGACAGGGACCCCTCAACAGACTCCTCTGACTCTGATGGTGGTATAGGATTTGCCACCTTTACCATGGGTCCCATAGCATTGGGCAGGTACAGACTGGAGCCAATGATTAATGGTCAGAAAGCTGTGGCATTTAGGGACACAGGGGCTAGTGTCACCATGGTGGCAGGGAAACTAGTCCCCCCTCACCAGCTTTTACCTGAGTTTAAATACCAGGTGACCAACATTGATGGTGTCAGAACAGATCACCCCATGGCCATAGTCAATCTCAGCTGGGAGGGGGTCACAGGCCCAAAAGAGTGGCAGTGTCCCCAACCCTACCTGTAGATTGCCTGATGGGCAATGATTTGGAAATTTCAGCCTGGGCTGAAGTTGAACACCAAACCCATCTTAGGATGTTGGGCGTCCCTGCAAAGGTTAGTGGGGCTGTGATGGCCACAGCCCCAGCCCAAGAATTTGGAGAGATGGAGCCTGAAAGAATGGCCCACTCTCCCCCAAAAGAGAGCACAAGGGTTGAAGAAAAGTCTTCTTCCCCCCAGACAGTAGGTAAGGGTCAGCCTCCTCAGGGAACTGACCCTACCCCTAGTGAAGGAACTGCCACAGAGGTAGTCAGGCCTGGCCTGGCCACACCCCTGATGGCAGAGGACCCTTCCAAGGTGGTACCCAGTCTGGAGCAGGTAACCTGCCCCTCTCTACCCTGCCTCAGTCAGCCCAGGGCTGCAGAGGTCAGGGAGGTCAGTGGACCCCCAGGGCCCCCTGTCCAGAGGAAGCCCCCATCAGCAGATTAGGGGCACCCAGTCTAGTAGCCCTAGCCAGGTGAAAATTCCTCTACACACTGAGGGATCCCCCATACCTTTATGTAGGGACCTCCCCAGAAGGACTCTGGTAGGCAAGGGCAAACCTGGGACCAGAAGGTTCCAAACCTGCCATGTCCCTCCAGTGTTCCATCCAAAGGGACCCAACCCCCAGCTGTAGGCAGCCAAAGGTTGACCCTTAGAGCAAAGTGCAACTCAGTCATGGAAAGACAGGCATACATGGTGACCAGTGATCTGAGGAAGCTGAGGCCAACATTCCTAGGGCCTCACTTCCCTACTCAGACACCTCACCAGCCTTGTACTTTACCTAAGCACACCAGAGGTAGTGATTCCCCATGGTGGAGACCCTCTCATACCCTTAGGGTGAGGGATTGCTTAGTGGACCATAACATAGGGGGCAACCATGCTAGTGCAGGTGCTTCCTTATATGGCCACTTAGTCAATATAGGCTCAACTGGCCAAGGTTAGCCTTATCTCCTTTCGTTTGGGGGGGGGGGGTTATGTAGGAAGGTGGAATCTGACTATATGGTTGCCCCCACTTTTGTTTATGGTGTTTTGCTGGTTTATGACTTAGTTGGACTGGGATCCTGCTATTCAGGGCCCCAGTCTATCTGCTTTCTCTGTAAAAAGGTTTCCATGTGCCTTAGGCACATCTCTGATTGGAATCTGGAGTGCCCTTATAAGTCCCTAGTATATGGTATACTATGTACCAAGGGCATAGGTACCTCAGAGGCCTGCCAGGGGCTGCAGCATGTATTATGCCACCCCTGGAAGGCCATCCAAACTGACACCACAGGTCTGCTACTGCAGCCTGGGTAAGGTGGTGCATGCACCCCTTACTGTGATATAGGTTACCTATATCACTAAATACATACACACATATAAACCTATAAGTCACTCCTAAGGCAGGCCTTATCAATCCTAAAGGCAGAGTGCATGGTTCCTATGTGAGAGGGTGCCCCTGCATGAGCAGGGCCCCTCTGCAGCATTCGGAGACCATCTCTGATGCTGTTTGTAGTGCAGCCTGACCATATACTCTTAAGCGCATTATATCCTCGCGGTAAAATGCTAACTTTGGAATGGCTGCACCTAAACATGTCGTGTTTGGTGTCAAACATCTTGGAATACTACCCCCCGCCAATCCTGGCGGCGGGGGTAGCATTCCACCCTTCTAGAGGGAAAGACATGTTAACTCTGGCTTACCCGGTAACTTCTTTCTGAAGCCCTGGCATCACAAAATGGATGCTGCTGCCACAGACACAAGTCTGGCCTCCTGCTGCTGGACGAAACTCCGGCAGGGGAGGCCTGGACAATAGGTTTCCTGTTGCAGGGAGGTGTGACCACCTCCCCAGACAGGATAATGTGTATTGGGGCTGGGTGGGTGCACTCTTAGAGTGCTTTGAAGTCCTGCACTGGGGGAGCAAAGGCTCCTCTGTGCATATGCCAGTTCAAACCAGCTCAGGGGCTACCTGCCCCTGCTCTGGCGCGAAACTGGACAAAGGGAAGTGGGTGTAGCCACCCCCTCCCTTGACCCTCCCATAGGTGGGGTCATAGAGTTAGTCCCTCCCTGTTTTACTGGTTAAAATGGGGAACCCTTGCCACAGCAAGATTAGATATCCCTGGACTAAACTTTGAAACTGAATCCTGGACCTTCGACGCTCTACATCACGATTAGAGGACTGAAGAATCTCCCTTGGAGTCAAGGAGTGACTCCCCTGCTTGGCAGGCACCAAAAACGACAACGACGGTCGCAAACTACGCCGCTCCCGCCGGAGTCCGAAGTCCCTGCAGCCCAAGAAGTAGATTTCCTGACTTCTCCAAGGCCATCGTGAGTCCCCAGCGAAGCTGAGGCAAGTGGACCCCACGAGTGACGAGGAACCGTGACCCCTGGGTACCGTGCACTATTGTCGAGTGCAACCCCTTCTCAACGTTCTACGAACTTGTGCTTTGGATCACGTGTGGTCCCGGCCTCCAGCAGGAATCCCTCCGAAGATCAGAGGCCTAAACCGTCCCAAGTGACCGTGGGCCCCTGTTGAGTGATTCCGCCCGAGGTGTCTTCGCGATCCCTTGCCAGCTGGCTCGGGGGTCCCCAGAAGACTTTCTAAAGAAACCAAAGGGCTCCCCTGGTTGCTCCAGGCCTGCCCTGACTTACCCTCGCTGGGTGAGTTCCCCAGACCTTGCTGGTCTGCGCCATCGACTTTTCTTCACTTCCACAAGATTTGCTGTTGCCAAGGCTTGTTGGGTCCAATCCGGTCGCCGACACCTCAGCAAGCAGCAGACGTCGTGGTACAGTCCGAATCCTGCTCCTGGATGCCGACAACGCCTCCTGGACCTCGTGACTGCGGAGTCAAGACGACCGACGACGCACCTGAAGCACCCGACATCGGTGGGCATCTGCTCATCGCCTTCCTGGTCACTGGCTAGTGACCCAGACTCTGTCCCCTCTGCTTTCAGGTACTTCAGATCCTCGATCCACTCTTGGATCCACCCGGACACTTTCCTCCTGGTCGCCAGCAGCACTTTGCAGCAGATCTTCATAGGAATCGACAGCGAAACCCGACCCCGAACGGCACCTATGCACCCGGCTTCCCTGGGTGAGGTAACACGAGTACTCCGGTGCTCCCGTGGGTAGAGACTCTTCAAAGTCCTAGATCTCAAAGGGTTTGTTCCTAGTCCTCCTCTAAGTGTCCCTTTCCTTTAATTTCCTGACCGCGACTTTCTCCATAGAAGTAAACGGCGTATCGCGGTTGTGTATTTACACTGCACGCGTCTCCCGTGGGTCCCCTGTGTCACTACCTTGGGTGGTTCCTTGTGGTCCAAGCACTTCTAGAGGCTCTAGGCCTAGTGTCTAGTTCAGTCGTGGTTCTTATACCACTTTATTGGTATATGGTTTGGTACGCCCCTAGGGCCCAAACGTGTATTTGTGCTATTACTGTGTTTAAATAACTTATTACTTATGTACTTCGAACTCTAGCCTCATAAAGAGACTAGAGGGGTGTGTTTAGTAATAAATACATATATTTTGAATATATACCTGGTGTGGTGCTCTTTCATTTGGTCACTCAAGAGATTATAGACTGGTAAAACAAGCTGCTTTACATTCCTTCAAGACTTAGCCTGAAGGCTGCTCTCCATAGCTACCACTAGGATAGCTTTCAATAAGGTTGTCTTTAACCTATCTCCAATAAGGGGTTGTTTGGACTGGTGCAAGGTGCCCACTATAATTAGTGGACAGCATATGCCAGGCCTACTTCTCACAATTAGCAGATGCCCACCGATGTCGGATGCTTAAGGTAGGTTGACGGTCGTCTTGTCTCTTCAGCCACGAGGTCCAGGAGGCGTTGTCGGCAACCAGGAGCGAGATTCGCACTGGCCATGATGTCTGTCACGTGCTGAGGTGTCGGCGACCGGATTGGACCCAACAAGCCTTGGCAACGGCAAGTCTCGTGGAAAGTGAAGAAGGACGATGATGCAGACCAGCAAAGGTCTGAGGGACTCACCCAGCGAGGGTAAGTCAGGACAATCCTGGAGCAACCAGGGAAGCCCAAGCAGGATATGATTGGCCTTCGTGGAGGGCTACTAGCCAACGGACTAGCGACCGCAAAGGAGCCTCGAGTGGACGCACTTGGAGCTGGCTCACAGGACACTCGTGGAGTGGAGGCCAGTAATCTTCGGTGCAGTCGGTGGTGGAGGCGGGGGCTACTCGGAGCCCAAAGCACAACTTCGTGGGATTCCAGGAAGAGGATGCACTTGCAAATGTGCTCGGTGTACAGGGGTCACGGTTCCACGTTACCCACGACAGCTACGGGCCTCAGCTTTGCTGGGGACTCAGGGCAGCCTCGGGGAAGTCTGTAAATCCACCTCTGGAGATGCAAAGACTTCGGCGTCTGTCGGGAGCTTCAGAGATGCAGACCGGACAATTGCTTCTTTGGTGCCTGCCAAGCAGGGGAGTCACTCCTTGACCCCAAGGGAGATTCTTCTGTCCTCTAATCTTCAAGTAGAGCGTCGAAGGTCCAGGATTCTGTGTCAGAGTCTCGTCCAGGGATAATCTAAAGTCCTAAGGACTGGGGTCCCATACTTATACTAAGTTTGGGGGTTGGACTTACTCTGTGGTCCCACCTATGGGTGGGTCAGGGCAGAGGGGTGGCTACACCCCTTTCCCTTTGTCCAGTTTCGTGCCAGAGCAGGGGCTGGAAGCCCCTGATCCGGTTTGAACTGGGGTATGCACGGGGACACCAAATGTGCCCCCAGTGCAGGACTTCAAAGCACCAGAGAGTGCTCCCGCCCAGCCCCAATACACACTATCCTGTCTGGGGAGGTGGATGCACCTCCCTGCGACAGGAAACCTATTGTCCAGGCCTCCCCTGCCGGAGTTTCGGTCAGCAGCAGGAGGCCAGACTTGTGTCTGTGGCAGCAGCATCCAATTTGTGATGCCAGGGCTTTGGAAAGAAGTTACCGGGCAAGCCAGGGTTAACATGTCTCTCTCTCTAGAAGGGTGGAATGCTACCCCCGCTGCCAGAATTGGCGGGGGGGTAGTATTCCAAGATGTTTGACACCAAACACAACATGTTTCTGTGCAGCCATCCCAAAGATAGCATTTAACGCGAGGTTATAATGCACTTAAGAGTATATGGTCAAGCTGCACTACAAACAGCATCAGAGAAGGGTCTCCGAATGCTGCAGAGGGGCCCTGCTCATGCAGGGGCACCCTCTCACTTAGGAACCATGCACTCTGCCTTCAGGATTGATAAGGCCTGCCATAGGAGTGACTTATAGGTTTATATGTGTGTAGGTATGTAGTGATATAGGTAACCTATATCACAGTAAGGGGTGCATGCACCACCTTACCCAGGCTGCAGTAGCAGACCTGTGGTGTCATTTTGGATGGCCTTCCAGGGGTGGCACAATACATGCTGCAGCCCCTGGTAGGCCTCTGAGGTACCTATGCCCTGGGTACATAGTATACCATATACTAGGGACTTATAAGGGCACTCCAGATTCCAATTAGAGATGTGCCTAGGGCACATGGAAACCATTTTAGAGAGGAAGCAGCTAGGCTGGGGTTCTGATTAGCAGGGCCCCAGCCAGACTAAAGTCGAAAAACAGTGAAGCATCAGCAAAAAGTGGGGGTACCCATGTGAAGCAGATCCTACTCTCCTACACAACTCCCAGGTCTATGTTCCACTGTGAAGTCCATCCCCTGTAGGGAAATGGACCACCTAAGCAGTTTGGGGTTTTCACCCTTCATTTATTTTAGCCATAAGAGGGGCTTATGGTCGGTTTGAACAAGGAAGTGAGTACCAAACAAGTATGGCCTCAACTTCTTCAGAGCCCAGACCACAGCAAAGGCCTCCCTCTCAATGGCTGACCAACGTTTCTCTCTAGGGGTCAGCCTTCTGCTAATAAAAGCTACTGGCTGATCCTAACCTTCTTCATTCAATTGTGACAGTACAGCCCCTACCCCCAATTCAGATGCATCTGTTTGGACAATGAACTTCTTGGAGTAATCAGGACTCTGTAGAATGGGAGCAGTGCACATGGCCTGCTTCAGGTCATCAAATGCCTTTTGACAGCTAGCTGTCCACTGAACCTTCTTGGGCATTTTCTTGGAAGTTAAGTCATTCAAGGGTGTCACTATTGATCCATACCCTTTGACAAATCTCCTATAGTACCCAGTCAGGCCTAAAAAGGCTCTGAACTGAGTCTGGGTAGTGGGAGCAGCCCAGTCCCTGATGGTCTGGATCTTGCTCTGCAGTGGTTGAACCTGGCCTCCACCCACAAGGTGGCCCAGGTACACAACCTGACTCTGCCCTATCTGGCACTTGGTGGCCTTGATAGTCAGGCCTGCCTTTTGCAGGGCCTGTAAAACATTTCTGAGGTGGACCAGGTGATCCTCCCAGGTGGAGCTAAAGACAGCAATATCATCTAGATATGCTGCACTATAGGCTTCCAGGCCTGTAAGGACTGTATTCACCAACCTCTGAAAAGTGGCAGGTGCATTCTTCAGACCAAAGGGCATCACCACAAATTGATAATGCCCACTAGGGGTTGAGAATGCTGTCTTTGGCTTTGCATCATCAGCTAGTCTGATCTGCCAGTAGCCAGCTGTCAGGTCAAATGTGCTTAGATTCTTGGCCAGGCCAAAGTGTCTATTAGCTCATCTGCCCTAGGTATTGGATGGGCATCAGTCCTAGTGACTGCATTGAGACCCCTGTAGTCCACACAAAACCTCATCTCTCTTTTTCCACCACTGGTGTGAGGTTTTGGCACAAGGACCACTGGACTAGCCCAAGGGCTATCTGAGGGTTCAATAACTCCCAAATCCAACATTTTCTGGACTTCTGTCCTGATACAGTCCCTGACATGGTCAGGTTGCCTATAAATCTTATTTTTAATAGGCAGACTGTCCCCAGTGTCCACTTCATGAGTGCACCAGGTGGTCTGACTGGGTGTCAGTGAAAACATATGTCTAAACTGATTGAGGACTTGCCTGCAATCAGTTTGTTGCTGGGTAGTGAGGCTGCCTGCCAAGGCTACACCATCAACTGACCCATCGTCAGGGTTCTGAGAGAGCAGGTCAGGGAGTGGGTCACTCTCTTCCTCCTGCCCTTCATCAGTAGCCATGAGCAAGCCCATGTCTGCCCTGTCCACATATGGTTTTAACCTGTTGACATGGAGAACCCTGTGGGGACTCCTGGGTGTTCCTAGGTCTACTAAATAAGTGACCTCACCCTTCTGCTCAACAATAGTGTGGGGTCCACTCCATTTATCTTGGAGAGCTGCTGGGGCCACTGGCTCCAACACCCACACCTTCTGTCCTGGCTGGTAAACAGTCAGAACAGCCTTTTGGTCATGCCAGGCCTTTTGAAGTTCCTGGCTAGCCTCAAGGTTTTTGGTTGCCTTTTTCATGTACTCAGCCATCCGGGAGCGGAGACCAAGTACGTAGTCCACTATGTCTTGCTTTGGGGCTTGAGAGGTAACTCCCATCCTTCCTTCACCAAGCACAATGGACCCCTGACAGGGTGACCAAACAAAAGTTCAAAGGGCTGTAGCCAACCCCTTTTGAGGCACCTCCCTGTATGCAAATAAAAGGCAGGGCAAGAGTATGTCCCATCTTCGCCTAAGCTTTTCTGGGAGCCCTTTAATCATGCCCTTCAAGGTTTTGTTGAATCTCTCAACTAAACCATTGCATTGTGGGTGATAGGGTGTGGTGAACTTATAAGTCACTCCACACTCCTTCCACATTGCTTTTAAGTAACCAGACATAAAGTTTGCATCCCTGTCTGATACAACCTCCTTAGGGAAGCCCACTCTTGAGAAAACTCCCAGGAGGGCCCTTGCCACCACAGGTGCTGTAGTGGTCCTAAGGGAATAGCCTCTGGGTACCTGGTGGCATGATCCACTACCACCAGGATAAACCTGTGCCCAGATGCTGTTTGGGGATCCATGTGACCAACTATGTCAATCCCCACCCTTTCAAAGGGAACCCCCACCACAGGTAGTGGTATCAGGGGGGCCTTTGTAGTGCCACCTGCCTTGCCACTGGCCTGGCAGGTTACACAAGAGCGACAAAACTCCTTGGTGTCTTCAGACATGTGGGGCCAGTGAAAGTGAGGGACAATTCTGTCCCAAGTCTTGTTCTGGCCCAGGTGACCTGCTAAGGGAATATCATGGGCTAGGGTCAATAGGAAGCCCCTGAACTTCAAAGGTATTACCAACCTCTTGGTGGCACCAGGCTTGGGGTCTCTACACTCTGAGTACAAGAGTCCATCATCCCAATACACTGTATGGGGACCACTAGCTTTCCCAGCAGCCTCAGCAGCAGCTTGCTGTCTGAGGGGTTCAAGAGAGGGGCAGCTCTGCTGCTCCTGGCTCAGATCTGCCCTGGAAGGTCCCCCTGTCCCCAAGAACTCAACCTGGTCAGGTTCAAGTTCCTCTGGGACAGTTCCTTCCTCAGGACTGAGATCATCTCCCTCAAGAGACTGATCTTCCTTCTGAGCCAAGGGGGAAGGCACTGCCTTTACCCTACTACTCCTCCTCTTGGAAGGCACTTGGTCCATTCTTCCAGAATCCAAGGCCTGTTCAGTGCTAGACATTTTGGCCTGTGACCTGGTCACAGCAAACACATCTGCAGGGATGCCCAGCATTTCTGCATGGGTCCTGAGCTCCACTTCTGCCCAAGCTGAAGTTTCTAAGTCATTGCCAAGCAAACATTCAACTGGTAGGTCTGCACTTACCACAACCTTCTTAAGGCCAGTTACCCCTCCCCAGGAGAAGTTAACAACTGCTAGAGTATGGTCTGTTCTGACATTGATGGAGGGTCCCGAAAGTCCTGTACTACCATCTAACAAGAAACCCATTAATGATTTTGCACTACCCACCAAACATGATACCCCTAGATAGGCCCTACCGGGCAGGCTCAGATAGAATGTCTTAAATTGTCCACTTTCCCTTGTCCTGATAGCACATCCTATGTAGGCCTAGCCCAGCTCCTTAGATAAACCATATCTTACATAGGCCCAAGCATACCTTCCTAGATACAAAAGTGTAGGCCCAAATGAAAGTGACTCTTGCTCTCATTTATAATAATTCTAATGGAACAGACCTCATAGGCCTCACTGATCTGTTAGCAGAGATCTGTCCCCTTCACCCAGATACGACCTTAGCCCTCTCTTGTAACTTGCCACAGTTGCAAGAATAAGGGTAGCCCCCACCCATGTGACGGGCTGTCTGAACATCTGGCAGTGTCACATGCAAGATTAGTGATATTCTTAGCTATGGGACTTTCCGCGCTTGCTAAACTGGAACTTGAGGCAGGAACTTGACCAAGAAATTAATGCATTTAATATTAATTCTAAGCATTTTTCACGGTGAAAGTTATCTTTTGTTTACTTTTTGCGGTCAGAGAACTCTGACCGCCTGCCAACCAGTTCTGTTTCATCATGATACCACTTCTCCTATAAAATTTTCCAGTAAAGCAGGTGGTCAAGTGGCCTGCGTCAGATCTCGTGTCAAGCCTCGTGCACACGTAGGCGTGAGTTCTGCATTCAATAATAAAGTTCTGCATTCAACTATATAAAAGAGCCCACCCGGACTAGAGCTTCGAACTCTTCCATTGCATCAGACCTTGACTGCATCTGGAGGGCTTCCCGTGCGATCGTCCGTTGGTGACTGGGCCTAGTGCTTCAACTTCCAAGGTGGTAATACTCTTTTGTGATAATTTTGCCTATTGGCTTTGACAGCCCATCTGATGGCATAGCCTCTTGGCTCTGTCAGCCTATTTGATTAATTCACTATTAGCTTATTCAGTCTTTTTAATAATTTAGCCTTTTGGCTTTGACAGTCTATCTAATTCAGCTCATCCTAACCCAAGCCATTGCATTTATCTTAGTTTAAATTGCGTAGTTTTGAATGGTGTTGCTTTCTTAAGAAAAGGTTTGTCTTCTAGGCACTAGCCTATCCATCCTCTGTAAAGTTAGGGTTGCTCCTTGGGCAGCTGCTTATAGCACAATATTTTAGTCATATGTTTGCTTCTTTGAGCAACTGAGTTTGAACATTGTCGATGCATTTATTTTTCATTCTGCTCATGTGTGGTGGGCAACATTTAAATTGAAGTGCTTTTATGCTTTGAACTGTTTGAATAAAAAGTCACTGTTTTATACCGTGGTTTCTTCTTTCCAAGTGAACGAACAGCACAGGGGTCAGGCTCTCTGGAGTCGGTAGCGGAGAGGTGTGGCAGCCACAAAAGAATCCTCCCTTTCATTTGGCGACCCACGAAGACTGGACTCGTGAAGCAGTCCTCTGCGGTGAGATCTTGGGACGCATGCTGGGGTTACACCTGTCTGGTTTTCTCTCGGGCTCTCCTCTCCCCACGTCCACTGGGGTAAGTCAGGGATATTTTTATTTTTGTTCCTTGCATTTGCCTCAGGTTGTGGCGTGTGTGGGGTGGCGAGTCAGCCTGTATCTGCCAGCAGGGGTCTCCCTTTTGTGTGCGTTCCTTTGCCCGCCTGTGGTTGACTGACATGCCACGACGTCCTCTTTCTGGCTGGTCACATCTTCCCGAGGCTCTGTGGTGCTCTTTTCTCTGCTATTTTTAGTTTTGTCGTGGTTTCTTTTTGATTGCGTTCTCTTGCCCATCCTTTCTGTGGCCTCTTTGCCTTTGTTTTTTTCTCTCGCATATTGTATTCTCGCTTTTCATTGCCGTTTTCAATTCTTCTTTCTTGTATATGCTTCTACACAATGCTTGAGGTTTGAGTCCTGGGAAATAACTTATGTGTGACTTCCCGAATTCTGGCATAGTGCACAACTGCTCCTGCAGATATTATTGTTTTTAGATGTACTTACGTGTGCCTTTTCCTTTGAATTGGCACAGTAATGCTTGAGGTTTGAGTCCTGGGAAATCACTTCTGTGTGATTTCACGAATTCTGGCATTGTGCACGTGCATTTGCGGCTTTTGGGTGTCTTAATATTTGGCGTACATTTTTCTGTATATTATTATTGATGGTTCATGGAGTTGTTTTTCAGTTGCCTATTTGATTTTAGTTACGGGCTGTTGCGCCCTTCACACGGTGCGCTTGTGGCACGCGTGTCTGTAATTTTGTCGCACTTTTCTCTTTAGGGTGTGCCCCGCCGCCATTTTGTATTCTTTTTTCCTACATTTCATTTTTCACTTTTTTCTTCACGTTCTCATCTTCTGTTTTCTTTTTCGATATTTAGTTTTGTTCCTTATCTCACTCCTTCCTTCTCCTTCTCTTGTTCGTCATATATTCTTCTCCCCTTGCCTTCTTCCCGCACTGCAACACCATTCTCTTGTTTTCGGCGTCAATGCGCCCCTCCTTTTCAGGCTTCTCTCCTGTGTGTTCACACCCCCATTCTTCGCTCTCTCTAGTAGCTCCCTCTCTGATTCCCTTTTGCATTGCTTGGGTGCACTCCTTTTTTAACACTCAAATTTCTATCGCTTTCTCATCGGCGCCTTTCCCTGTTGTTAACTGCGCCACTTCACAAAGAGGATCTAACATCTTCGAAGTTACTAAGCCCACTTTGACCTCTCGTCAGCCTTCCTCATTTCACTCTCTTCGCTGGAAGAGGAAGTAAGCCTCGCAGCCTCTGTCTAGGCACCCTTGCCCCTCCTTTCTGCGGGCTGCTTTTTCATCATCCACTGTTACAATAATACGTATTATTTTTTGAAATGCATTTCATTTACTTAATTATTGTTTATTTGTTGTCCGTTGTGTCTGTTTTTGTGCCTCGATTTCTTAGATATTGTTAGTCCTTCTGTTTCACAGCAGTTCACCCCCCCACCCAACATCTGTTGCTGTTCTGCCGACTTTACACTCACTAGCCAAGCGGCCGACTGCTAGTTATTATTGTTGACTCAATTGCCCCCACTTTTCCTCACTATTACGGGCAGTTGCGCCAGGTAGTTGTTGTCTGGATTGCTTTGTCTTTACCTCCTAGTCGCAATCCCGCTAAGTAGTTGCCCTTATCTGCAGTACACATTACACGTACTTTACGCCTCTTTTCTGTCTTTTACACTTTTTGCCTACCACTTGCCTGCGTCAATTGGTAGCCCAAGGGGGTGGAGGTGTATCTCCGCTCCTCTTGTCCGCCTTCTTTACAAACCCCCCCGGTATGTCCCTTGCTCCCCCACAAATTATTAATATCCTTATTCATTCCCTACGTGGTGCTGCCACAGCTGTGTACCACACCGGTCTTGACCACTTCATCCCTCTCACGCGCCACCAAAGCGAAGTTCTTGCTGCTACTTGGGACATCTTTGAGATTGACTTTACACCCAATACTGAACTTCGTCTTTCACTTCTGCCTCTTGTAGACTTACCTCACTCAGGCACTGCCTCTTCTCAACCACCACCAGACACCACCCGCCCAGATCTTTTGTGGCCTGCCCACTCCTCTAATCCACCTTCGCGCTCCCCACCCTCTTTAGGGTCTTCTGTTTCTCTTGAGGCAACACTCCCTAGCAATACTGCCCCTGCCCCCCTACGGTATCAGCATCAGTACCTAGTATTGTTATCCACCGACCACCGTCTCCTGCGGACGAGTCCCCATTTCTCTCGGCACTCCTGCAGGACTATTCAGTGGATCTAGAGGACTCTGTCCCAGACATCTTAATTGTGCCTCCCCCGGCAAGCCCACACCCCCGTTTTCAATCACTATAGGTAATGAGTACCCCGTCTCCTGACAGTACAGCTTCTTCTATTTTTGTATATTTGGTTAACAATATCGTTGTGGGTCTTTCTACTGGACATTCGTCCTCCTTCTGTCATGTTACACCCTTAGCAAGTACTGTCCTTCTCACTATATTTCAAGCCTTGGGCATTGACTATACCCTGTCACAGCAGATAACGCTTTCATTAGTACCATCGTTTCCGCACCTTCCACATCCCACTGTTACTAAACCCAAAGACCAAAAACATTCCAAGCACTGACAGGATAGGGAATATCCCACATTCATTGGTCCCCATGAACAGGATTATAGGTACCACGGTTCATAAGACAACGGATAACATTTACATACGCATTCGCCTCATAGCGCCAGGGTTGGACATACCCACCACACTCGTTACAAATTATCCACGCAACCCGCTACAAAGTAGAATAATTGCTGGTCTTTCCCGTAGCCGGCTCCAATTTCCTGACTTCTCCCCTAACGGAATATACACCGGTCCACAGGAACTGGAACTAAGACAAGCATTGTATCACGTTATCAGTAGCGCAGTAGGAGAGGAACTGATAATAGACGCTATTCCCCCACGTCTGCCACTGAATTCACCTTTGCTCCTGACCTCGCTTCTGCTACTGAGTCCCCTTCTGCCACTGAGTCCACTTCTGCCGTACAACATATTCCTGACGCTGAGCTCACTCTTGATATTGAACACACTCTTGCCCCCTAATTATATTGTTTCCCGAACAGGCAACATTCACCCCCAAAGCATTGTGTTTTAAAACAACTTTCATGAATGGCATACTGAGCTCTACAGTTTATAAAACGTCTACCCACTTTCACATCTTTTTTATCATACATCCCCCTGGAGCGCCACTCACTGCCATATTATCTAGCACCTGGCCAAGATACCCTCTCCAAAGCTCTATTGCTGAAGCTTGCTTTGGCGGTCGGCTCCTCTTTCCTCTTTATACCCCAACACAAGAGCGAGACTTGCAGGACAGTGTGTATGATATTGTCATTCAGGCAGTAACACAAGAACTAATAAGAGATATTGACCCTAGCACCTGAAACACGCTCCTGTAAATTAGGCCTTGCCTAGAGCGCCCTGTGTTAGACACACCAACATGGCTACTCCACTCCAGCATGTCTTAAAGACATTCGGAGGACAGGAGCACCATATACTCAAGCACTGCCGTGAGCTTCATAAACGTACGGCGAAAATGACTCATCCTTGGCCCTCAGAGGGAAGCTTTGATCCAATTATACTAGAGCATGCCACTACCTTTCTAGACACCAAGTACACTGGCACTAAGTTACAGAAAAGAAAGGCTACTTTAGATCTCTGGCGCATTTTTAAAGACAAGGTTCAACCACTCTCTGATTCCACACACCCAGTTATACCCAATGCTCCGCCCCCACCGCCTTACCACGTCAGCGGTATGTATACCGAACTTACTAACAAGGAGCAACCGGAACTACCAGTCACCAATAATGATTCCCCAGCTGTTGGCTTTCAGCCGCTATCAAAGGAGGCACCTTCCTCACCACAGCCAGGCCCAGAATTAACAACCACACAAATTGAGGAATTCCAGGCTTCCCACACATCACCCAGTCACCCGTACCACCCCGTGGACAGACCACCAACCCCACCTATGCCCCCGGTAATGCATACCCCGACCTGACAGAACTGCGCAGCATGTATGTGCCTCCCCCAACGGTACAGTAAGGGACAAGGCAGTATCAGGTATTCCAGGCTTCATAGACGCACAACTATCTCTAAGATTTACACCAACAGTCAATACTGCACACCCATGCCCAGGTGAAGAGGATGAGGAGGGCTCTGACACTGCCTCTCAAGCCTCATCTCGTCACTCGCATGACTTTGTCTCTCGAGCACCATCTCGTGACTTGCGCTCACCTGTCATTGTTGTCAGTGATTTCGGCCCTAAACAAACCTCTGGCTCTAACGCCTTCCATGACACTGACACTCAACAAGCACCTGTCCTTAACCCTTTCCTTGACACTAGCGCACACCCGTTCCCAAGCTTGCGTCTCCTCTCTCCTCACAAAGCAGCATGCCTTTCATGGCTGCTGCACCTCCTGGTAAGGTACCAGGATCTGGCCTTGTAACAAACCAGCGGCAGTTCATTGAGTTTTCTAGCGCACCATCACTAAGTGTGACGGAGGGACAGTGTGTTCCTCTCACTGGTCTTCCCTCCTCTTATGACAATTATAGACAAAATGCAGAGTTGAGCAAAAGCGCTAGCCTGGAAAGCCTTTCATCACAGCATCATGTGGATGAACAGACACCCACGCATCAACCACCTTCCCACGCAGACCAGATAAAAAAAATTAGACGCTTGTCATTCAAATTAGAGAGCATAAACCAAAGTATGACAGACGTGATGGCAAAGATCAATACACCAACACCACCCTCACCCACTCTGCACCGCTTCGTGCAACACCACCCAAAGACAAATATCAGTAGGAATGGGGAAGGGAGCACACACTATCGCCTTAATGGGCACCCCTATCACCGTGACGATGCCGCCCCTGGGAGGACACAAACATTCACTAACACACACCAAGACTACCAATTCCAAACACCAGTAGGACGGGATAAGACACCCCCACTGGTGCTAGAAGGCCACAATCCATTGTTTGGTGACATCCCAAGATATTGTGGACTCCCACAGGAACAAGACCCAGTGGTAAGAAGTAAGGCCAGGACCACCGAAGCGCAAAGACTTAAAGTCTTGGGGACACATGGACGCCCAGACGACATACTATATGACGTCTCGGGCTCTGCTTTCATGCGCACTACTAGGATGAAAAACAGACACAACATATCTCTCAGTAGACAGTGTCCACTAAAAACAAGCAATGATCTCACTCCCAATGAGATAGTGACATTAGGGGAAGGTTCAGATTACGCAGTTAACCCCTTTTCAGATGATTTGGCAGGCTGGTCGGAGCCCTTAGCGCCACAAATGCTCCCTTGGCCCAGAGAAGGGTCTTTTGAGCCTCAGTACATGGCAACAGCAGTTGAATGTATCCTCAAAGGATTAGGAGATCAGGATTGGGACTATGACTATATGAGGGAGAGCCTGAAAGTCTGGCAAAAATATGCTCGCCAGCATGACTATACAGGACCCACGGCGCAACGCCTTGGGGTCATGCGCCAAATGCCACTGCTCTACAAAAATATCAAAGATCCCCCATCTATATCCCATGGTCTACACTAGACAAAGAAAATGTTAAAAGGCACTCCCACCCCTCACAGAGGGTGCGGGAAAATGGATTGCAGCTTTTGAAAATTGCACCACAGGTAACAACGTAGCCATAGGTGATGTCAAAAACCTGCTGATCTCCCTCATGGGAGAAGACGCAGAAGATCTCTTTACCCATATCAATGTCAACTTGACAAAAAACAACACCCAACATGACGGTGTTTCCTTCAATGACATTAGAACAAAAGCTTGGGCTGAGTTGCGCAGGAAATACCCCGATGTCCCCGACATTGGGGCTTTACTGTCACAGACCATGCAACCAAATGAAGATCCTGCCACCTACCTTTCTAGAATGAAAGAAAAATGGCATCAAGAGTTAGGACAACGATGGGATGCAGGAGGCTATGGGAGACTATTTTATCACACAGTAAAGAAAGGTTTACCTACTGAGGTGCAGGAGAAATTAGATGGCATTGTAGCAATGGAATGCAAGCCATGGGCAGAAATACAAGATCACATAATACATTACTGCAAAAAGAAACAGGAACAGGAGAAGACTAGGCAGCTGGCCATAGAAAATGCCGCTGCCAAATTGGTACAGCAGAAACTAAATAAGAAAAAGGACAATGTTGACACAGTCATGCTCGCAGCACCTGTCACTCAAATGACAGCAGTAACATCCTTTCCCCAGGCTGCCATGAATGCTCTCACAGGCAACGTCCAACCTGCTCCTCAGCAGGTTCAAGCACCACCTGCTGTACAGTACATACAAGCCCAACCCCAACCTGCCATACAGTATATCCAACAACCGCAACCACAGCCAATGGTACAATACATACCAGCACCACCTGCTTACAGCACCAACACACAGCCTTATTACAATAACAGACAAAATATGAACAAGAACATGGGTGGACAAGGAAGAGGGCGAGGGATGGGACAACAAAGGTTTCCACAACAGCCAGGACAGGGAACACCACCGATCATTTGCTACTATTGCCAGAAGCAAGGCCACATACAGAGAGATTGCCACAGTAAAAAGCGTGACATAAGTCAGCAATATATGAATACTGGCTACCAATCACAAGTACCATTCCAACAACAGCAGCACCCGCAACAACACCTTCAACAGCCCCAAATGCTATACTCTTATGCACAACCGGCACAGCAACAACAAGTGCAGCTCCAAGCGCCCCAAATGACCCAGGTTCAGCCAGCAGTCCAACAAATACAGGTTCCAATGCAACAGCTACAGCCACAGCAACAACCTGTTTATCAGGTGGTCCCCCAAACACAAAACGGTGTCCCTCTAGGAGGAACAATTGTTGCCTCCAGCAACCCCTTTACCCAGGGCACCATCCAGCAATATCAGGGAGGATACACCAGCTAGGACAGCCCACAGACAACTCTTGTGTGCCCAATTTTGTCATGCACAAGCAATACTGAAGAGGACCCTATTGCAAGTGTCGTGATAAATAACAAAACATATAGTTTTCTTGTTGACACAGGTGCCACATACTCCTGTATTACAGGTGGCCCTCTGCCCATTTCAAACAAAACAGCGGACACACAGGGATTTTCTGGGGCAATAGCAAGGGTCCCATTCACCAAACCAGTATCAATGGAGATAGGAGGCCATGTAGTGGAGCAGCCTCTGCTTTATTCACCCAGGTCCCCAGTCAATCTTTTAGGACGTGACCTCATGGCCAAACTAAACATGACTATCCACTTTGATGACAATGGAACAATGATTTGTTCCATACCAGGTACCCCACTAACAAGGATAATGGCAGTCACTGCACAGTCATCCTTAGATAGCCAGGTCAGAGCACGTCCTGTGGATGAGCACGCCTTCTCTGCAGCTGTCCACACAATTGTCGCCACCACTCCCGAGTTACAAGGCCGCACAGTTCAGTTGCCAAAAGAATTTCTCTTCAGGCCCCAAGTACCAGATTCGCAGGTATTAGATAAACACTTGACATTTGACATCTGCGCCCTTGAGATAACACCCACCTATGGTGCATTCCTGGCATGCGATGACAACGCTCATACTTGGGCTTGTGTCATTTTTATCGAGCCTAAAGGGTTGGTAAGAAACATTTCAGATGCCCAGCTATTTGGATCCCCTGAGGAACACTCTAAAACAGAGATTATTTATGATAACAATGTGCCCATCTCAGTGACAGTGGAAATTCGAACACCAACTGTCACCCCTGATTATGACTCTGCGCGAGAAGCAGATTTGGCTCAAGTACCAGCGCATCTTTGGACAACAGGCCCAAATGATGTAGGCCTTATCAGCTCTGCCAGGCCATTTAAGATAACTCTCAAACAAGGTGCTATCCTGCCCAGAATAAAACAGTATCCCTTGTCCAAAGCAGCAGAGGAAGGTATAGCCCCTACAATACAAGCATTGCTAGAGCAGGGAGTAATTTATCCTTGTATTTCTCCGTGTAACACAGCCCTTTTTCCTGTGCGGAAGGGCAAAACAAATCAATGGAGACTAGTTCATGATCTTCGCGCAATTAACAACATAGTTGTACCAGAATTCCCCATTGTCCCAGACCCCTCTATCATCCTCACAAATGTCCCCCCGATGCACAGTATTTTTCTGTCATCGACCTGAAAAATGCCTTTTTCAGCATTCCTTTGCATCCAGACAGCCAATACCTATTGGCCTTCTCATTCAAAAATGTGCAATTCACGTACAGAAGGCTCGCTCAAGGGTACTGTGAGTCCCCTAGCGTCTTCAACAGGGTTGTCAAAGAAGACTTGTCCAATTTCCAATGTGACAGCACCCTACTGCAATATGTCGATGACATACTGCTTTGCAGCCCCACAGAACAACAATGCAGGCAAGACACCATCCTCTTACTTACTACGCTAGCACAAAGAGGATACAAAGTCGACAAACAGAAGCTACAGTACTGTCAGAAAGAGGTACATTATCTAGGACAACTACTATCTGCATCAGGCAGACGAGTGACTCCAGGTCGAGTTGAGGCGATAAAAGGTACCCCTGAACCCCAAACAGTTAAAGATATGCAAAAATTCCTCGGCCTGGTTAATTATGTCCGCCAGTGGGTCTTTGACTTTGCAACAATAACTGCCCCATTATTGAAAGCTGTCAAAATGGGCAAAGACAGACACAATAAGATTGAGTGGACACGTGACATGAGGATAGCCTACACCCAGCTCAAAGATGAGATAACAAATGCACCAGTGCTAGGATCACCTGATTACACAAAAGAATTCTACCTATTCACTCACTGTGATGGCTTAGTCATGACAGCAGTACTCACTCAGAAATACCCCATGGGCCATAAGCCCATTGCCTACTTCAGCGGCATGCTGGACGCTGTCATGAAAGGTCATTACCCCTGCGAGCAGGCCCTTGCTGCCGCAGCATTTGCTGTGGAAAAAAGCACTCCCATTGTAATGGGCTCTCCACTTACTCTGTACACTGAACATGCTGTCTTTGCAATAATACAAAAAGCCAAGACAACGTTAACAACACAAAGAGTGTCAGGTTACGAAGTAATATTGTCATTACCTTCTCTGAAAATTGTGAAATGCCACACAGTAAACCCTGCCACATTTTTTGCCCATCCAATAGCCACTTCAGATGATGACGCTCATGACTGTGCCACATACTCACCAGATGAGTCTGGAGCAGCAAAAGAGGATCCCTTGCCAAACAGTACTGTATATTTTGTTGATGGCTCCTCTACCATTGATCAAGACACAGGAGTAAGATACACAGGAGCAGCAGTAGTCAAAGCACAGCAGAATGATTCCTCTGATTCCCTAGACATAGTACAGCAAATAACATTACCTTCACATTATTCTGCACAGGCAGCTGAACTAGTAGCCCTCATAGCTGCCCTAAACATTGGAGCTGATGACCGTGTCACAATTTATTCAGATTCTGCATATGTCACCACAACAACACACTCCAGCATCCTCCGCTGGAGAAGGCGCGACTTCCTTAAATCAGATGGTACACCTGTCATTCACAAAACGTTACTAGAGGAACTTATTGAGGCCCTTACACTACCAGCTGAAGTTGCTGTAGTCAAATGCGCAGCGCACACCAATGGCCAAGATTTTGTCTCCAGAGGTAACGCCCTGGCAGATTGGGCAGCTAAGGCTGCAGCCAGAGGCCCTCAAGCAACAGGCCCCCCACTTAAAACAACAACAGAAGTTCCACTTGCACCAATTTTACTTTCTCAAACATTGCCTCCCACAGATCATGACAATAGCAATGAAGAAATTCCAAAAACACCATCCCCACTACCAACACTATTTGACATTGACATAACACAGCAATATGATCAAACTGCACAGTTATATCTCAGAGAAATGCAAGAAAGTGCACCAGATCAAGAGAAAGAGTTATGGAAGAAGAGGGAGTACAACAGGACTCCGCCGATTTAATATACAGACAGACAGTAACAGGGAAACCTGTAATGCCACAGGCCCTGTTACAAGTGGCATTAGACCAACTTCACCTTCCCACACATGTCACCCGAGATAACATGTCCACCACCTTGCAAACAGACTGGTTCATCCCCAATGCCCATGAACAGATACAATTGTATGTTAATAAATGTCTCATTTGCCAACAATATTCCCCAAACCCGACTCTAAAAACAGTTGCTTCTACCATTCCTAGACCATCTGGGCCCTTCAAAGAGCTACACATTGACTATGTCGACATGATCGACCGCTGCCAAAATTACCGCTATCTCATTGTAGTAGTGTGTCCATTTTCACGCTGGATCGAAGCTGGACCTTGCGTCCACTGCGATGCTAAAGCAGCTGCCACATTTCTGCTCCGTGATGTCATTACTCGCTGGGGCATTCCAGACGCCATCCGGACCGATAACGGAAGCCATTTTTCAAATGTTATCTTTTCCTCCCTGACCACAATGCTAGGCATTAAACACAAACTGACATCAGCTTACCACCCACAAAGCAACGGCATCTGTGAGCGCCTCAACGGCCTGCTCAAAAATAAGATAAGCAAAATAAGTGCCACAATAGGAAAGAAATGGCTTTACTGCCTGCCCATAGCACTCTTTGCACTAAGAAACTCTCCAAGTTCGGATCACCACCTCACGCCCCATCAGCTTGTCACTGGACGATCTATAAATGTAACAATTCCATCCACACGCCCTAAAACAGATAGTGAGTCATCACCAGAGATAGTTAAGGCAGAACTTTACGATTACCTGTGCCAACTAACAAGCGCAGCGCAGTTCCTTTCTACCCAGGTATCCAAGAGAAGAGACAAGGGCCCCAACGATCCTGAGCTCCCACCAATCCGTCCCGGGACACTGGTCTTCGTCCGAAAAACGTCAGACGTTGGAAAGATCCAAAATTTGAGGGACCCTTCCCAGTCATAGACTCATCACCAACTGCAGTGCGAATAACAGAAAGAAAAGCATGGATCCATCGCAGCCACGTCCGCCTAGACCCCGCACCACCACCTCAGCCAATAGACTAAGGAAAGGACCGGACTTATTATCAGTACAATTCCATGGAGACAGCGGCCTTTCATCCTCCCATGATGAAGAGCACGATGAGCGTCGAGTACTTACAGTCAGGAAGGTTAAAGGAAATGCAAAGTTATGTATTCCACTTGCCATACTAATTTGTATTTTAGCCATTGCCGCCTTGACATGGTATATGTTTTATCTTATAACCACTGATCAATGTGATCTTCCTGATGCTATTACACAATGTTCAGGACAGCCAGTTGTGCCACCAGATGGAGATAAGATCAAAAGTCCGCCATTCCCACCTTGTATTGCTGATACAGCACACACGAGCACACACTCCACACCCACAGTTACTGATCTGATCCCAAGTAGTGCTACCACCCCAGGGGATGACGTTCTGAATATCACAATAGGTCCCCAGTTATCCCGCAGTGCCCCTCCCCGCACTAACAGTAGATTTAAACGAGGTAGACCAAGGTTCTGGAGGACCCGTAGACCAAAACCTAAGGTTACACAAGAATGGGCCACTGCTCTTCAGGACACAATAGTTCACATGGCACAACCTAATCCCATGCCCGATTTCCACTCCACACGTCCTGACGAATCTGATCCACATCATGGAGCCCATGATGCCCTGTTAGATAACATGTGGTACCGGCACATGTCCGAAATTGGAAAAAAACAACAAAAGAAGCATGTTTTGTATGCTCACATATTCCCCATGCAGTAGGCGCAGACAAAATGATTTTCCCAAAAGAAGTACCACCCCCAAAAGCTGAGTGTCTCCTCCATCTGTTCCTTTGCCGAATATACGGCCAGATCCAGCTCCTGTCAGCAACTATTGAAACAATTTATGTAAATACGACCATATGGGATCATAATCCTGTCACGTTCAAAATTGTAACTAATAAAAATGAATTTGACAGAGACATACAGGGTTGGTCTAAAGAAGAAATACAACGTTGGGAGCGTACCTTTGTCCAGTTACGCTACTTTACCTTTTCAAAACCAGAATCAGTATGTTATGAACGAATAGACAAAAGCCCCTGTGTGTACAGGCCTGTGCTAAAATTATCAGCCAACGTCTATGTTGAAAACAAATGGAGTGGGCCATGCAACTTCAATTGTAGAGCTGCTTCCTTAGGAGCGCCTTTCATAACAACAATTAATGACGGAGAGATCGATAGGGGTGTTGAGGATGGGTGCGGGGAGGTCTGGACACAAGAAAGCAGAAGGTACACCTTTAGTAAGGACAGCACCTATCCATGGAAAAGAGCATATAAACTGAAAAATCCTCTCCTTTGTTTCCTAGGTAACGGTACCCGCCCTGTGGGCAGCAACACTAACTGTAACACGACAATTTTTAATTTGGACCTCCAAGACGGCACCGCCAGCCTCATGGACATCTTCTGGGCCTGCGGAGAGCGCATCTACGCACAGTTGCCTCCTCAATGGAAGGGCCTATGCACCATGGTCACAATGCATGAACTGCATCTCGTTGTCCCGGCATCCAACATTTCCCAAGTGTTTGAACACCCCATGACAGGTGATGTCACCCTGCTTCACCGGCACCGAAGGAGTGCTCAATATTTTGCTAACGACGCCTTTAAGGAAGTTCCTGACGAGTTTCGCCTGTTCAATCGCGCCCAGGAATTCTTTGGGGGCCTGTGGCCCATCTGGCAATCATCTGCTAATGCCCGGTGGCTGCAGGTCACACGCTACGAACTAATGACTCTGATCAACAACACCCGAGATGGGTTCAACGCCATTCAGGAAGAATTACGACCAATAAGACTTATGGTTCTAGAGCATAGATATGTTCTAGATCAGCTCACAGCTATGCAGGGAGGGGTATGCAGTTCCATCGGATCGAGCTGCTGTACTTTCATACCATCTAATGATGCGGGCAACGGGTCTCTCGCTAAGGCCATTGAGGACTTGGGCAATTTGGGAAAGAAGATGCGTGATGAGGGCGGTGCCGCTGCAGACCCTATTACGGGCTGGTTCAACCTGGACTGGATGCCTTCATGGCTATCTGCTATCTTGAAAACTATGTTACCCATTTGTTGTGTTATCATACTAATGTGTTGCGGTGTACAGGTACTAATGAGGTGCATCAGTAGATGTACCGTCAAGGCAGTTGGGATAAATTACGTTAAAACAGAAATTTACAGCAATGCAGACTATCAGGACATGCACCGTGCCCCTGGGGATGGGGGTGGACAGGTTCACATACAACTCATAGAACAAGGTGCCCCTGATGCTTCTCCCGAGACGCCCTTAGCTCCACCAGTTCCACCGCAGAGGTACACTTTGAAGGAGGAGCATGACGCTCACCTGTATGACCAGTTAGTGAGCCATGATGATGGAGAATATGTTACCCTACCATCAGATTTGCAACTTCCTGCTGCGTGCCCCAACGTTAATGACCCACCCAGCATGCACCCGATTCTTGAGAGTCCTTCACAATATTCTATCCGGAATGTGTTCAAAATTGAACAAGAGCAGGGAGATGATGGAGGGTCCCGAAAGTCCTGTACTACCATCTAACAAGAAACCCATTAATGATTTTGCACTACCCACCAAACATGATACCCCTAGATAGGCCCTACCGGGCAGGCTCAGATAGAATGTCTTAAATTGTCCACTTTCCCTTGTCCTGATAGCACATCCTATGTAGGCCTAGCCCAGCTCCTTAGATAAACCATATCTTACATAGGCCCAAGCATACCTTCCTAGATACAAAAGTGTAGGCCCAAATGAAAGTGACTCTTGCTCTCATTTATAATAATTCTAATGGAACAGACCTCATAGGCCTCACTGATCTGTTAGCAGAGATCTGTCCCCTTCACCCAGATACGACCTTAGCCCTCTCTTGTAACTTGCCACAGTTGCAAGAATAAGGGTGGCCCCCACCCATGTGACGGGCTGTCTGAACATCTGGCAGTGTCACATGCAAGATTAGTGATATTCTTAGCTATGGGACTTTCCGCGCTTGCTAAACTGGAACTTGAGGCAGGAACTTGACCAAGAAATTAATGCATTTAATATTAATTCTAAGCATTTTTCACGGTGAAAGTTATCTTTTGTTTACTTTTTGCGGTCAGAGAACTCTGACCGCCTGCCAACCAGTTCTGTTTCATCATGATACCACTTCTCCTATAAAATTTTCCAGTAAAGCAGGTGGTCAAGTGGCCTGCGTCAGATCTCGTGTCAAGCCTCGTGCACACGTAGGCGTGAGTTCTGCATTCAATAATAAAGTTCTGCATTCAACTATATAAAAGAGCCCACCCGGACTAGAGCTTCGAACTCTTCCATTGCATCAGACCTTGACTGCATCTGGAGGGCTTCCCGTGCGATCGTCCGTTGGTGACTGGGCCTAGTGCTTCAACTTCCAAGGTGGTAATACTCTTTTGTGATAATTTTGCCTATTGGCTTTGACAGCCCATCTGATGGCATAGCCTCTTGGCTCTGTCAGCCTATTTGATTAATTCACTATTAGCTTATTCAGTCTTTTTAATAATTTAGCCTTTTGGCTTTGACAGTCTATCTAATTCAGCTCATCCTAACCCAAGCCATTGCATTTATCTTAGTTTAAATTGCGTAGTTTTGAATGGTGTTGCTTTCTTAAGAAAAGGTTTGTCTTCTAGGCACTAGCCTATCCATCCTCTGTAAAGTTAGGGTTGCTCCTTGGGCAGCTGCTTATAGCACAATATTTTAGTCATATGTTTGCTTCTTTGAGCAACTGAGTTTGAACATTGTCGATGCATTTATTTTTCATTCTGCTCATGTGTGGTGGGCAACATTTAAATTGAAGTGCTTTTATGCTTTGAACTGTTTGAATAAAAAGTCACTGTTTTATACCGTGGTTTCTTCTTTCCAAGTGAACGAACAGCACAGGGGTCAGGCTCTCTGGAGTCGGTAAGCGGAGGGGTGTGGCAGCCACAAAAGAATCCTCCCTTTCAACATTGCTAGCATTGGTCACTTGGTACATCTCACCAAGTATAACCTGCCCAGGATGCACAAGGTCTTGTGTCACCATTGTGACACTTGCCCCTGTGTCCCTAAATGCCAAAGCCTCTCGTCCATTGATTAAGGGCTGTTGTCTGTACTTGCCCAGATTACTGGGACTCACAGAGGAGGTCATATCCATGCCTCCTGTGAGAAGTTGGCCTGGTATATGCTGTCCACTAATTATAGTGGGCACCTTGTACCAGTCCAAACAACCCTTATTTGAGTTAGGTTTAAAGACAACCTTTATTGAAAGCTATCCTAGGGGTAGCTATGGAGAGCAGCCTTCAGGCTAAGTCTTGAAGGAATGTAAAGCAGCTTGTTTTACCAGTCTATAATCTCTTGAGTGACCAAATGAAAGAGGACCACACCAGGTATATATTCAAAATATATGTATTTATTGCTAAACACACCCCTCTAGTCTCTTTATGAGGCTAGAGTTCGAAGTACACAAGTTATAAGTTATTTAAACACAGTAAAAGCACAAATACACGTTTGGACCCTAGGGGCGTACCAAACCATATACCAATAAAGTGGTATAAGAACCACGACTGAGCTAGACACAAGGCCTAGAGCCTGTAGAAGTGCTTGGACCACAAGGAACCACCCAAGGCAGTGACACAGGGGACCCACGGGGGACGCGTGCAGTGTGTAAACACAGCCGCGAATCGCCGTTACCTTCTATGGGAAAAGTCGCGGTTAGGAATTTAAAGAAAAGGGACACTTAAAGAAGGACTTGGAGCAAACCCTTTGAGAACTAGGTCTTTCTAGAGTCTCTATCCACGGGAGCACTGGAGTACTCTTGTTACCTCACCCAGGGAAGCCGGGTGCATAGGTGCCTTTCGGGGTCGGGTTTCGTCGTCGATTTGAATGGCGATCTGCTGCAAAGTGCCGCTGGCGACCAAGTGGAAAGTGTCCGGGTGGATCCAAGAGTGGATCGGAGATCTGAAGAACCTGAAAGCAGAGGGGACAGAGTCTGGGTCACTAGCCAGTGACCAGGAAGGCGATGAGCAGATGCCCACCGATGTCGGGTGCTTCAGGTTGGTTGACGGTCATCTTGTCTCTGTAGCCACGAGGTCCAGGAGGCGTTGTCGGTGACCAGGAGCAGGATTCGGGCTGGTACACGAAGTCTGTCGAGTTCTGAGGTGTCGGCGACTGGATTGGACCCAATAAGCCTTGGCAACGGCAAGTCTCAATGAAGATGAAGTTTGACGATGGTGCAGACCAGCAAGGTCTGAGGAACTCACCCAGCGAAGGTAAGTGAGGGAAAGCCTGGAGCAATCAGGGAGCCCAAGAAGAAAAGGATTGGCCTTCGTGAAGGGCTACTAGCCAACGGACTAGCAACCGCGAAGGAGCCTCAAGACGGTGCACATGGAGCTGGCTCACAGGACACTCGTGGAGTGGAGGCCAGTGATCTTTGGTGCAGTCGGTGCTTGAGGCGAGGGCTACTTGGAGCCCAAAGCACAACTTTGTGGGATTCCAGGAAGAGGGTGCACTTACAAATGTGCTCGATGTCCAGGGGTCACGGTTCCACGTTACCCACGACAGCTACAGGCCTCAGCTTTGCTGGGGACTCAGGGCAGCCTTGGGGAAGTCTATAAATCCACCTCTGGTGATGCAAAGACTTCGGCGTCCGACGGGAGCTTCAGCAATGCAGACTGGACAATTGCTTCTTTGGTGCCTGCCAAGCAGGGGAGTCACTCCTTGACCCCAAGGGAGATTCTTCAGTCCTCTAATCTTGAAGTAGAGCGTCGAAGGTCCAGGATTTTGTATCAGAGTTTCGTCCAGGGATAATCTAAAATCCTAAGGACTGGGTTCCTATACTTATACTAAGTTTAGGGGTTGGACTTACTCTGTGGCCCCACCTATGGGTGGGTCAAGGCAGAGGGGTGGCTACACCCCTTTCCCTTTGTCCAGTTCGCGCCAAAGCAGAGGCTGGAAGCCCCTGATCCGGTTTGAACTGGGGTATGCACGGGGACACCAAATGTGCCCCCAGTGCAGGACTTCAAAGCACCAGAGAGTGCTCCCGCCCAGCCCCAATACACATTATCCTGTCTGGGGAGGTGGTCACACCTCCCTGGGACAGGAAACCTATTGTCCAGGCCTCCCCTGCCGGAGTTTCGGTCAGCAGCAGGAGGCCAGACTTGTGTCTGTGGCAGCAGCATCCATTTTGTGATGCTGGGGCTTTGGAAAGAAGTTACCGGGCAAGCCAGGGTTAACATGTCTCTCCCTCTAGAAGGGTGGAATGCTACCCCCGCTGCAAGAATTAGTGGGGGGGTAGTATTCCAAGATGTTTGACACCAAACACGACATGTTTCGGTGCAGCCATCCCAAAGTTAGCATTTAACGCGAGGTTATAATGCACTTAAGAGTATATGGTCAGGCTGCACTACAAACAGCATCAGAGAAGGGTCTCCGACCGCTGCAGAGGGGCCCTGCTCATGCAGGGGCACCCTCTCACATAGGAACCATGCACTCTGCCTTCAGGATTGATAAGGCCTGCCATAGGAGTGACTTATAGGTTTATATGTGTGTATGTATGTAATGATATAGGTAGCCTATATCATAGTAAGGGGTGCATGCACCACCTTACCCAGGCTGCAGTAGCAGACCTGTGGTGTCATTTTGGATGGCCTTCCAGGGGTGGCATAATACATGCTGCAGCCCCTGGTAGGCCTCTGAGGTACCTATGCCCTTGGTACATAGTATACCATATACTAGGGACTTATAAGGGCACTCCAGATTCCAATTAGAGATGTGCCTAAGGCACATGGAAACCATTTTACAGAGAAAGCAGATAGATTGGGGTCCTGAATAGCAGGATCCCAGTCCGACTAAGTCATAAACCAGCAAAACACCAGAAAAATATGGGGCAACCATATAGTCAGATTCCACCTTCCTACACCTCCATCACAGACTAGAACAGCCTGACTGAGTTCTCTGACTTGGTCAGAGCCCATCTCAGTACCCAGGGTCAACCCTACTAAACCCTTGGCTGGAGCACTCCCACCACCAACTGTAACTGTACTAGGGGGAACAGGTGCCTTAGGGGCATTGGTGGGGGCTGGAGTAGAGTCTTTGGACTTGGTGCAATCACTGGTCCAGTGGGTATTTTGCTTACAGACCTTGCACCATGGTTTCTTTTGGCCTTTCCCTTTGTTAGACTGTGAATCCCCACCTTAAGAAGATTTTTGGGGACCTTGTGAAGACTTCTGGTCTTTACCCTTCTCCCCACCCTTATCAGAGTTCTTTGAATCTTGCTTCTTAGGGTCACCACCTTGGTTCTGTACCTTCTGCCTCACCCTGGTTCTGACCCATTTGTCTGCCTTCTTTCCCAATTCTTGGGGAGAGGTCAGATCAGAGTCCACCAGGTACTGATGCAACAGCTGATTTTGACAGTTATTAAGAATCTGCTCCCTCATTATCAGATTGTACAATCCTGTGAAGTCACACACCTTACTGCCCATCAACCAGCCTTCCAGAGCCTTAGCAGAACAATCCACATAGTCTACCCAGTCTTGAGTCTGTGCTTTTGGGCGTCTCTGAACTTTAACCTGTATTGTTCAGTTGTTAGGCCAAACCCATCAATAAGAGCACTCTTCAAGACTTTGTAATTGTCAGCATCCTCTTCTCTTACAGTGAGGAGCTTGTCTCTACCTTTGTCTGCAAAGGAGAGCCACAAGATTGCTGCCCACTGTTCCTGAGGGACCCTCTGTACTTTACAGGCCCTCTCTAGAGCAGTTATCCATTTGTGGATGTCATCCCCACTCTGGTAGGGAGGGACAATCTTGCTCAGGTTTCTATGGTCATAAGACCTTTCTCTATCTTTGGGGAAATTGCTGCCACCATGGGACTCTAGTCCCAACTTTTTCTCTCTCTGTAGAGATCTAGGGACTCCTGTCTAGAGCCAATTGCTGTTTTCTGAGTTCAAGCTGGGCTTGCTCATACTGAATCAGCCTCTTTCTCCTCTCATGAGAGGATTCCCTCCTATGAGAGGAGACAGAGGTCCCTACTGAGGTGTCAGAGTGGTTAGACTCCTGAGAAGGAGATCTAGACCTTCTAGGCACACTCACAATCCTTCCTGGGCGGACAAAGTGGAGGTCATTCTGATCCTCCTCCTCATCCACAGGAGGAATTGGGTTTTCCAGGTCAAGGTCATTGTCACCTTCCTGGTCAGTTCCAGAGGGGGGGTCCTGGGTGTTGCCACCCCTGGCCCCTTCCTCATCTTCAGTACCTACCCCCTCAGACCCTAAGGGTCTGCTGTGATCATCAGCCAGTAACATCTCTCTCAGATGTTGGTTCCTGGCACTCTGGCCTGTCTTCAGTTTCCTAACATTGCATAATGCTCTCAATTCCAAGAATGGGAGTGTATCATACTTGGAGGGAAGAAGCCCAGTGGCTTCTGGCAAGGACTCTCTGGGTCCTGGCTTTGAAGACATCACTAGGGAGGTGTGGTGTATGCACTACCTACTCTAGTGTGGCCTACTAAACTCTCTTGAGTTGTAGAAAGGGTGTGCTATCCCTTAACACACAACTCTAAGTTCAGTAGAACTTACTGTATACTAAACTTAATTTATATGTACCTTAGGTACCTTTAGTGGTTTTCAGTTGATCAATTCAATTGAGATTATCTGGTAAAACAATAGCAAGCTGGAATCCCACACGCTGCACACCAATGTGAGAAGTTGGCCTGGTATATGCTGTCCACTAATTATAGTGGGCACCTTGCACCAGTCCAAACAACCCCTTATTGGAGATAGGTTAAAGACAACCTCTATTGAAAGCTATCCTAGTGGTAGCTATGGAGAGCAGCCTTCAGGCTAAGTCTTGAAGGAATGTAAAGCAGCTTGTTTTACCAGTCTATAATCTCTTGAGTGACCAAATGAAAGAGGTCCACACCAGGTATATATTCAAAATATATGTATTTATTACTAAACACACCCCTCTAGTCTCTTTATGAGGCTAGAGTTCGAAGTACATAAGTTATAAGCAAGTTAAACACAGTAATAGCACAAATACACGTTTGGGCCCTAGGGGCGTACCAAACCAGATACCCATAAAGTGGTATAAGAACCACGACTGAGCTAGACACAAGGCCTAGAGCCTGTAGAAGTGCTTGGACCACAAGGAACCACCCAAGGTAGTGACACAGGGGACCCACGGTGGACGCGTGCAGTGTAGTAACACAGCCGCGAATCGCCGTTAACTTCTATGGGGAAAGTCGCGGTTGGGAATTTAAAGAAAAGGGACACTTAAAGAAGAACTTGGAGCAAACCCTTTGAGAACTAGGTCGTTCTAGAGTCTCTACCCACGGGAGCACCGGAGTACTCTTGTTACCTCACCCAGGGAAGCCGGGTGCATAGGTGCCTTTCGGGGTCGGGTTTCGTCGTCGATTTTAATGGCGATCTGCTGCAAAGTGCTGCTGGCGACCAAGTGAAAAGTGTCCGGGTGGATCCAAGGGTGGATCGGAGATCTGAAGAACCTGAAAGCAGAGGGGACAGAGTCTGGGTCACTAGCCAGTGACCAGGAAGGCGATGAGCAGATGCCCACCGATGTCGGATGCTTCAGGTAGGTTGACGGTCGTCTTGTCTCTTCAGCCACAAGGTCCAGGAGGCGTTGTTGGCAACCAGGAGCGAGTTTCGGACTGTCCCACAATGTCTGTCACGTGCTGAGGTGTCGGCGACCGGATTGGACCCAACAGGCCTTGGCAACGGCAAGTCTCGTGGAAAGTGAAGAAGGACGATGATGCAGACCAGCAAGGTCTGAGGGACTCACCTAGCAAGGGTAAGTCAGGGCAAGCCTGGAGCAACCAGGGAAGCCCAAGCAGGATAAGATTGGCCTTCGTGGAGGGCTACTAGCCAATGGACTAGGGACCGCGAAGGAGCCTCGAGTGGACGCACTTGGAGCTGGCTCACAGGACACTCGTGGAGTGGAGGCCTGTGATCTTCGGTGCATTCAGTCCTGGAGGCGGGGGCTACTCGGAGCCCAAAGCACAACTTCGTAGAATTCCAGGAAGAGGATGCACTTGCAAATGTGCTCGGTGTCCAGGGGTCACGGTTCCACGTTACCCACGACAGCTACGGGCCTCAGCTTTGCTGGGGACTCAGGGCAGCCTCGGGGAAGTCTGGAAATCCACCTCTGGTGATGCAAAGACTTCGGCGTCCGACGGGAGATTCAGAGATGCAGACCGGACAATTGTTTCTTTGGTGCCTGCCAAGCAGGGGAGTCACTCCTTGACCCCAAGGGAGATTCTTCTGTCCTCTAATCTTCAAGTAGAGCGTCGAAGGTCTAGGATTCTGTGTCAGAGTCTCGTCCAGGGATAATCTAAAGTCCTAAGGACTGGGGTCCCATACTTATACTAAGTTTGGGGGTTGGACTTACTCTGTGGTCCCACCTATGGGTGGGTCAGGGCAGAGGGGTGGCTACACCCCTTTCCCTTTGTCCAGTTTCGCGCCAGAGCAGGGGCTGGAAGCCCCTGATCCAGTTTGAACTGGGGTATGCACGGGGACACCAAATGTGCCCCCAGTGCAGGACTTCAAAGCACCAGAGAGTGCTCCCGCCCAGCCCCAATACACACTATCCTATCTGGGGAGGTGGTTGCACCTCCCTGCGACAGGAAACCTATTGTCCAGGCCTCCCCTGCCGGAGTTTCGGTCAGCAGCAGGAGGCCAGACTTGTGTCTGTGGCAGCAGCATCCATTTTGTGATGCCAGGGCTTTGGAAAGAAGTTACCGGGCAAGCCAGGGTTAACATGTCTCTCCCTCTAGAAGGGTGGAATGCTACCCCCGCCGCCAGAATTGGCGGGGGGGTAGTATTCCAAGATGTTTGACACCAAACACGACATGTTTCTGTGCAGCCATCCCAAAGTTAGCATTTATCGCGAGGTTATAATGCACTTAAGAGTATATGGTCAGGCTGCACTACAAACAGCATCAGAGAAGGGTCTCTGAACGCTGCAGAGGGGCCCTGCTCAGGCAGGGGCACCCTCTCACATAGGAACCATGCACTCTGCCTTCAGGATTGATAAGGCCTGCCATAGGAGTGACTTATAGGTTTATATGTGTGTAGGTATGTAGTGATATAGGTAACCTATATCACAGTAAGGGGTGCATGCACCACCTTACCCAGGCTGCAGTAGCAGACCTGTGGTGTCATTTTGGATGGCCTTCCAGGGGTGGCACAATACATGCTGCAGCCCCTGGTAGGCCTCTGAGGTACCTATGCCCAGGGTACATAGTATACCATATACTAGGGACTTATAAGGGCACTCCAGATTCCAATTAGAGATGTGCCTAGGGCACATGGAAACCATTTTAGAGAGGAAGCAGCTAGGCTGGGGTTCTGATTAGCAGGGCCCCAGCCAGACTAAAGTCGAAAAACAGTGAAGCATCAGCAAAAAGTGGGGGTACCCATGTGAAGCAGATCCTACTCTCCTACATCTTCCAGAGGAGGGGCTGGACAGTGGGGAGGATACTCCCATGTCCTTTGTCCAGTTTCACGCCAGAGTGGGAGCCAACGGCTCACTGAACTGGTTTCAACTAGAGTATGCAAGGAGGGCACCAAATGTGCCCTTCAATGCAGTCTAGTGGCGCTGGTAGGCGTCCTCACCCTGGCCCAATACACTAAGGGGCATATTCTCAAGGACTTATCGCCGAGTTATCGGCACTTTAGCACAGCAAAAGTGGCGAACAAATTATCGCCCCATTCCCAAGCTGGTGCAAACTGACCACATCGCCAATTTTCCAGCGATAGCTGCCGCAAAAAACATTGCCACGGATGAGAGAGACAACTAACGCTAATGATATGCAGAGTAGAGACACCAGCCAGCCCACCATCTCCAACTGGACACCGATCACAACCGAGGATACTGCCACAACCATGAAAGGCATCCACTCGGGGGCCCCACCGACCCCTGCCCCCCGCCAATCTATCACAGGGCCGTGGACACCATTGCACCTGAATTGCAACGGACCATCAACACCACCTTCTCAAAAGGCACCTTCCCAGATGACTGGAAGCACGCAGAAGTCAGGCCCCTGCTCAAGAAGCCCATGGCCGACCCCACCGACCTCAAGAACTACCTGCCCATCTCGCTCCTCCCCTACGCAGCCAAAGTAGCATAGAAAGCAGTCAACAGGGAGCTGACACGATTCATCGAAGAGAACGTCGTCCTCGACCCGTCCCAATCCGGATTCCGAAGCAACCACAGCACTGAGACCGCCCTACTTGCCGCCACAGACGACATCCGCACCCTTCTGGACCAAGGCCACTCCTCAGCCCTCATCCTCCTCGACCTGTCTGCAGCCTTCAACACCGTCTCTCACCGCACACTAGTCGACAGACTACACGACGCCGGCATACAAGGAACTGCCCTGGACTGGATCTGATCGTTCCTCACCGGAAGAAGCCAAAGGATCAGACTACCACCCTTCCTCTCTGCCCCCACAGAAATCACCTGCAGAGTCCCGCAGGGGTTATCACTGAGCCCGACCCTCTTCAACATCTACATGACCCCCCTCGCAGCCATCGTCTGACAACATGGCCTCAACATCGTATCCTATGCCGCCGACACCTAGCTCATCCTCTCCCTCACCAGGGACCCCACCACCGCAAAACTCAACTTCCAGAGAGGGATGCAGGATGTTGCAGTCTGGATGACCAACAGCTGCCTAAAACTCAACGCCGAAAAGACAGAAGTCCTCGTCCTCGGAAACACCCCTTCAGCATGGGACAACACCTGGTGGCCCACCGCCCTCGGAAGCCCACCTACCCCCTCAGACCATGCCAAAAACCTCGGCATCGTACTCAATTCATCACTCGCCATGAACCGACAGGTCAACGACGTCACCTCCAGCTGCTTCAACACCCTCCGCATCCTTTGAAAGACCTTCAAATGGATCCCCACGGAGTCAAGGAAGACAGTCACCCACGCACTCATCACCAGCAGACTGAACTATGGAAACGCTCTCTATGCCGGCATTAACAAGTCCCTACTTCGCAAACTCCAAACAATACAGAACACAGTGGCCAGACTCGTCCTCGGCATCCCCCGGCACGAACACATCAGCCAACACCTGCGGAGACTCCACTGGCTCCCCATGGAGAAGAGAGTCACCTTCAAGATCCTCACCCACGCCTACAAATGCCTACATGACAACGGATCCAAATACCTCAATGACAGAATAAACTTCCATGTACCCAATAGAAACCTCCGATCTGCCAACCTCGCACTAGCTGAAACCCAGCACATCCACAGAGCCAGAGCAGGCGGGAGATCATTCTCTCACATTGCATCCAAGTCGTGGAACGAGCTACCAACAGGCATCAGACGCGCCCCCTCCCTGGACACCTTCAGGAAGGCTCTCAAGACCTGGCTCTTCGGCTGAACGGATCTGCATGCCCCCCCCCCTCAGCGCCTTGAGACCCTCACGGGTGAGTAGCGCGCTTACAATTCCCTGATTGATTTATTGATTGATTGATTAACTAACTCTCTTTGCATTTCATTATGTTCTATTTCTAACTGGCCACATTTGTCATACATGCTGAGCAATGCATTCAAAATGACACCACTTTTTCTCTCTGAAATACCAAGTTGTTTTCCCTTTTTAAAAGAACAGTTTCTAAGCATTTAAATATCTGTGCTTGCCCCTCATCTGTTAAACATGCATTAGAGGCAACTTCCCACTCCAATAACTCAGTTGGCATCTGGGAATCTGCAAATGAAAACATTGACATTTTAGAAAACATTCTCCCCTATCTTTTAATTGAATTTTCGTATTCTGCCGACAACGTCAAAAATGTATTGCTTTGCACTCCCAGATAATAGAAAATACCGCCCTCCCACACAGAGGCTCAAACACGACGAAGCAATAAAAACAACAGAACACCACCTGGAAAGGGATTTCACTTTTATAAAATGAAACACATCCAAGAATAAGGCATGGGGTTTTATTTATGCAACGCTCTCTAACCAAAAGGCTTTTCCAGATGTCAAATGAACAACATTCAAATGTATGTAGAGATATATATGTATATATATGTGCAAGCAATAATGAAATGAAATGCAAGCAGATAATACTGAAATGAAACACAAGCGGATAATACTAGACGTCCTGCAAGAAATCAGAAAGATATATACACTAAATACATCAGACGATTACAACCACTGAAGACTTGGATGTGCACACAGACTCTCACACCTCACAAAGTCAATACTCAAAGAAAACACCTAAGATGATTATAGCCACTGGTGACTTGAATGTGCACACAGACACTCACACATCACAATGACGATTATAGCCACTGGAAACTTGAATGTGCACACAGACACTCACACATCACAATGGCAATAATCAAAAATAAAATACCTCACCTGCTGCAAACACTGCATCTTAGCCCACTCCAGACTGGGGGATTCACAGTCGGGGTTAAGAGCCTCAGCAAACCAGGTACTGCCGAAGTAGACGCGTCCGTCCCAATTAGGATTCCAAAATCCCAGTCTCTAAGTCAACAAACCCCAGCTTTATAATCTCAAAACACACTAGAAGGTTCCGAGAGGCCTTCCTTTGCCCAAGGAAACTTACTGGAATTAGCCACTTTCCATGCAAGCATTCGAAAGGCAAAAGAGTTCTCACGTTCCTTCTGCACTCTCACATGTATTCCAGCTTTTATCTTAACGAAGCTTCCGAAAGTCTCCGGCAGTACAATCGACAAAACAACCTTGAACGTGATAGCCTAAACAACTTGAGAAATCTCGGGGCCTGCCTGTGTGCACGAAAGCTCAAGCTAGCTGACAGAATTCAAGATGGCATGAGGGCATGTCAAAGCCAATAGTAAGAACTTCATAATACTTCCCAATATACAACACAATGCACATTTGTGCACCACTGCCTATAGCATCACACACTTCATCTCCCAATGTACAACATAATGCACATTTGAGCACCACTGCTTATAACACTGCACTCCGAAACCAAGATGTACATTCCACATCTCTCTCTCTCTTACGCTTTCAAATGCACATCCCACACGTTCTGTTCCTGGCAAGGCTGTTCTACTCTGTGAAAGCTCTCCCACTTTATATCTACAAAGATTACACAAAAGAAATGTTCAAGGAAACGTGCACATGCAGGGAAAAATGATGTTGTACATTCAGGCTAGAGTAAAGTAAAACATCAAAAGTCAATTAAAATAATGCTAGTCAAAGGTCATCAATACATAGGAGTGCCTCTAGCACTACAGCAAGCGCTATATAAATGCAAACTTTTTTCCCTCTTCTATCCCTCTACTATCCCGCTCAATCTAAATAACTGACTAACATATCCACCACTCAAATTACTTTCATATTTCACTTTACTGATTCACCACTAATCCTTTATGGGTTCCGGTGTAGCGTGATACTTGCCGAAAAAGCGATTCAACGCCTCATCAGGGGTAGTAGGCGCTATATAGATGCAATTACAATTACAATATCAAATAACACACATATCACATAAAGACGTCTTGGCAATTCACACACAAAAGCGCACATTGATGATAAAGCAATGATGTCACAAATTACACATATCAAAAGCAAAAAGCATAGGCACGCGCATCACATACAAATCAAACACAAATGTGCTAAGTTCACATATTACACACACTTTTTGTAGTTTTAAAAGGCTTGAGCATCACTTAGACCGTCATTGGAGCTTGGGGTACATTGCGCAACTTTTTAATTAGCATGGAGGTCTACATTAGTTGTCAGTGTGCCATTTAAACCTCCTGCCTGTCTCACTTTCCTTGCCCCTCCCATCACAAAAATAAATAACAAAGCCACATAACTCTTGCATGTGCAAGAGCTTTTTGGTTCCATCAAAGTTTTTTTTTAAACCCATGTAGTACAACAGCACACTTGCTGTGCAATTTGGCCGAAAGGAAAAAAAAGAAGCGCAATGATGCTGCCAGCATTTACCCATCATAGACCTTTATTTTTTACTTTTTAGGCATGCTGTATAACAAGACTAAAAAAAACAATTAGCAAAGTCAATAGATCCTCGCATAGGTAAAATCTATTGGCTTTGCCAATGCTTGTTTGTGAATAAGATCACAATAGAGCCCTTCTATGATGGCAGAATCATAGCCGTGGACAAGAATTGGACAAAGGGTTGTAAAGTAACGTGCTCCATGTCATCACATTACATTTAAAGATTACTACAGGATTCCTATTGAGGCCACTTGCTCGCCAAGACCTGTTATATTTTTATTAATTTGTAGACTTCTGCTTGAAAGATGTATAGTGTTCTGTTACAATAGGATTTCATGGTTTTGAAGGTGTTTGGTTTATTAATAATCAAGCCCCATTGAGAGTTAGAAATCATGAAATTGTTGGTTACAATCTTTAGTTTCAAGATCGATAAAGGCCAAGAATTTGCTAGAGTGATTCGAATTGATTGCCTCCAGTAGGTCAGACTAAGTCTTGTCAATCAGTTTTATTTTAATGCTTCCTATTGTACTTTTGTGTAGATATTTAAATTGTTTAATCAAGTTATTACAACGGTCTGTGGTAGCTGTTTTCAGCAGTCTCAGGGTTTGCTGATGGTGCAGTTTGGCGATCATAACTTGACTACGAGGTATGTTACGAGACAAATAGTTGGATCTAACATTATTTGTGGACAAAGTGCATGAGGAGATGAAGCTGAAGGAAGCATGTAGAAAAGTGCGAGAAGATAAAGCTGAAGGTAGCATGTAGAAGAGCATGGGGACATGAAGCTGAAGGTAGCATGTAGAAGAGCGTGAAGACATGAAGCTGAAGGAAGCATGTAGATGACCGTGGGGACATGAAGCTGATGGCAGAATGTAGTAGAGCGTGGGGACATGAAGCTGAAGGAAGCATGTAGAAGAGCGTGGGGATATATAGCTGAACGTAGCATGTAGAAGAGCGTGGGGACATGAAGCTGAAGGTAGCATGTAGAAGAGCGTGGGGACATGTAGCTGAAGGTAGCATGTAGAAGAGCATGGGGACATATAGCTGAAGGGAGCATGTAGAAGAGCGTGGGGACATGAAGCTGAAGGAAGCATGTAGATGACCGTGGGGACATGAAGCTGACGGCAGCATGTAGAAGAGCGTGGGGACATGAAGCTGAAGGTAGCATGTAAAAGAGTGTGAAGACATGAAGCTGAAGGAAGCATGTAGATGACCGTGGGGACATGAAGCTGACGGCAGCATGTAGAAGAGCGTGGGGACATGAAGCTGAAGGTAGCATGTAAAAGAGTGTGAAGACATGAAGCTGAAGGAAGCATGTAGATGACCGTGGGGACATGAAGCTGACGGCAGCATGTAGAAGAGCGTGGGGACATGAAGCTGAAGGTAGCATGTAAAAGAGTGTGAAGACATGAAGCTGAAGGAAGCATGTAGAAGAGCGTGGGGATATGAAGCTGACGGCAGCATGTAGAATAGCGTGGGGACATATAGCTGACGGTAGCATATAAAAGAGCGTGGGGACATGAAGCTGAAGGTAGCATGTAGAAGAGCGTGGGGATATATAGCTGAACGTAGCATGTAGAAGAGCGTGGGGACATGAAGCTGAAGGTAGCATGTAGAAGAGCGTGGGGACATGTAGCTGAAGGTAGCATGTAGAAGAGCATGGGGACATGAAGCTGAAGGTAGCATGTAGAATAGCGTGGGGACATGAAGCTGAAGGTAGCATGTAGAAGAGGGTAGGGAGATGAAGCTACAGGTAGAATGTACAAGAGCGTGGGGACATGAAGCTGAAGGAAGCATGTAGAAGAGCGTGGGGACATGAAGCTGAAGGTAGCATGTAAAAGAGCGTGAAGACATGAAGCTGAAGGAAGCATGTAGAAGAGCATGGGGACATGAAGCTGACGGCAGCATGTAGAAGAGCGTGGGGACATGAAGCTGAAGGTAGCATGTAGAAGAGCGTGGGGACATGAAGCTGAAGGTAGCATGTAGAAGAGCGTGGGGACATGAAGCTGAAGGTAGCATGTAGATGACCGTGGGGACATGAAGCTGAAGGAAGCATGTAGAAGAGCATGGGGACATGAAGCTGAAGGTAGCATGTAGAAGAGCGTGGGGAAATGAAGCTGAAGGTAGCATGTAGATGACCGTGGGGACATGAAGCTGAAGGAAGCATGTAGAAGAGCATGGGGACATGAAGCTGAAGGTAGCATGTAAAAGAGCGTGGGGACATGAAGCTGAAGGTAGCATGTAGATGACCGTGGGGACATGAAGCTGAAGGAAGCATGTAGAAGAGCATGAGGCCATGAAGCTGAAGGTAGCATGTAGAAGAGCATGGGGACATGAAGCTGACGGCAGCATGTAGAAGAGCGTGGGGACATGAAGCTGAAGGAAGCATGTAGAAGAGCATGGGGACATGAAGCTGAAGGTAGCATGTAAAAGAGTGTGAAGACATGAAGCTGAAGGAAGCATGTAGATGACCGTGGGGACATGAAGCTGACGGCAGCATGTAGAAGAGCGTGGGGACATGAAGCTGAAGGTAGCATGTAAAAGAGTGTGAAGACATGAAGCTGAAGGAAGCATGTAGATGACCGTGGGGACATGAAGCTGACGGCAGCATGTAGAAGAGCGTGGGGACATGAAGCTGAAGGTAGCATGTAAAAGAGTGTGAAGACATGAAGCTGAAGGAAGCATGTAGAAGAGCGTGGGGATATGAAGCTGACGGCAGCATGTAGAATAGCGTGGGGACATATAGCTGACGGTAGCATATAAAAGAGCGTGGGGACATGAAGCTGAAGGTAGCATGTAGAAGAGCGTGGGGATATATAGCTGAACGTAGCATGTAGTAGAGCGTGGGGACATGAAGCTGAAGGAAGCATGTAGAAGAGCGTGGGGATATATAGCTGAACGTAGCATGTAGAAGAGCGTGGGGACATGAAGCTGAAGGTAGCATGTAGAAGAGCGTGGGGACATGTAGCTGAAGGTAGCATGTAGAAGAGCATGGGGACATGAAGCTGAAGGTAGCATGTAGAATAGCGTGGGGACATGAAGCTGAAGGTAGCATGTAGAAGAGGGTAGGGAGATGAAGCTACAGGTAGAATGTACAAGAGCGTGGGGACATGAAGCTGAAGGAAGCATGTAGAAGAGCGTGGGGACATGAAGCTGAAGGTAGCATGTAAAAGAGCGTGAAGACATGAAGCTGAAGGAAGCATGTAGAAGAGCATGGGGACATGAAGCTGACGGCAGCATGTAGAAGAGCGTGGGGACATGAAGCTGAAGGTAGCATGTAGAAGAGCGTGGGGACATGAAGCTGAAGGTAGCATGTAGAAGAGCGTGGGGACATGAAGCTGAAGGTAGCATGTAGATGACCGTGGGGACATGAAGCTGAAGGAAGCATGTAGAAGAGCATGGGGACATGAAGCTGAAGGTAGCATGTAGAAGAGCGTGGGGAAATGAAGCTGAAGGTAGCATGTAGATGACCGTGGGGACATGAAGCTGAAGGAAGCATGTAGAAGAGCATGGGGACATGAAGCTGAAGGTAGCATGTAAAAGAGCGTGGGGACATGAAGCTGAAGGTAGCATGTAGATGACCGTGGGGACATGAAGCTGAAGGAAGCATGTAGAAGAGCATGAGGCCATGAAGCTGAAGGTAGCATGTAGAAGAGCATGGGGACATGAAGCTGACGGCAGCATGTAGAAGAGCGTGGGGACATGAAGCTGAAGGAAGCATGTAGAAGAGCGTGGGGACATGAAGCTGACGGCAGCATGTAGAAGAGCGTGGGGACATGAAGCTGAAGGTAGCATGTAGAAGAGCGTGGGGACATGAAGCTGAAGGTAGCATGTAGAAGAGCGTGGGGACATGAAGCTGAAGGTAGCATGTAGATGACCGTGGGGACATGAAGCTGAAGGAAGCATGTAGAAGAGCATGGGGACATGAAGCTGAAGGTAGCATGTAGAAGAGCGTGGGGAAATGAAGCTACAGGTAGAATGTACAAGAGCGTGGGGACATGAAGCTGAAGGTAGCATGTAGAAGAGCGTGGGGACATGAAGCTGAAGGAAGCATGTAGAAGAGCGTGAAGACATGAAGCTGAAGGTAGCATGTAGAAGAGCGTGAAGACATGAAGCTGAAGGTAGCATGTAGAAGAGCGTGAAGACATGAAGCTGAAGGTAGCATGTAGAAGAGCGTGAAGACATGAAGCTGAAGGTAGCATGTAGAAGAGCATGAGGCCATGAAGCTGAAGGTAGCATGTAGAAGAGCATGGGGACATGAAGCTGACGGCAGCATGTAGAAGAGCGTGGGGACATGAAGCTGAAGGAAGCATGTAGAAGAGCGTGGGGACATGAAGCTGAAGGAAGCATGTAGAAGAGCGTGGGGACATGAAGCTGACGGCAGCATGTAGAAGAGCGTGGGGACATGAAGCTGAAGGTAGCATGTAGATGACCGTGGGGACATGAAGCTGAAGGAAGCATGTAGAAGAGCATGAGGCCATGAAGCTGAAGGTAGCATGTAGAAGAGCATGGGGACATGAAGCTGACGGCAGCATGTAGAAGAGCGTGGGGACATGAAGCTGAAGGAAGCATGTAGAAGAGCGTGGGGACATGAAGCTGACGGCAGCATGTAGAAGAGCGTGGGGACATGAAGCTGAAGGTAGCATGTAGAAGAGCGTGGGGACATGAAGCTGAAGGTAGCATGTAGAAGAGCGTGGGGACATGAAGCTGAAGGTAGCATGTAGATGACCGTGGGGACATGAAGCTGAAGGAAGCATGTAGAAGAGCATGGGGACATGAAGCTGAAGGTAGCATGTAGAAGAGCGTGGGGAAATGAAGCTACAGGTAGAATGTACAAGAGCGTGGGGACATGAAGCTGAAGGTAGCATGTAGAAGAGCGTGGGGACATGAAGCTGAAGGAAGCATGTAGAAGAGCGTGAAGACATGAAGCTGAAGGTAGCATGTAGAAGAGCGTGAAGACATGAAGCTGAAGGTAGCATGTAGAAGAGCGTGAAGACATGAAGCTGAAGGTAGCATGTAGAAGAGCATGGGGACATGAAGCTGACGGCAGCATGTAGAAGAGCGTGGGGACATGAAGCTGAAGGAAGCATGTAGAAGAGCATGGGGACATGAAGCTGACGGCAGCATGTAGAAGAGCGTGGGGACATGAAGCTGACGGCAGCATGTAGAAGAGCGTGGGGACATGAAGCTGAAGGAAGCATGTAGAAGAGCGTGGGGACATGAAGCTGAAGGAAGCATGTAGAAGAGCATGGGGACATGAAGCTGAAGGTAGCATGTAGATGACCGTGGGGACATGAAGCTGACGGCAGCATGTAGAAGAGCATGAGGCCATGTTCCCAATCGAAATCCAGGCTTGTGTGTAAACACACAGTGTGCGTGATGGGCTGCAAACAGTGAGTAATAAATGGCTGAGTGCTTCAAGCAGAAAGTTTATGATTGAGGTCATTGTTCCATCGAATAAACTGATTTTGATCAAAATATCATTGTTGTCGGTTAATGATGGACAAATTAAGTGTTGATTAAAAGTAATACTCAGAGGATATGTTCTGGATTGTGATCGCTCTCCCTTCTGGATATTATTTCAAACTCAAGATGGGGATTGAAGCATGCGTAGTGTAAAAAGGTGTAATCAACCCTTGTTGAACAGTTCCCTGTGACAAAGCGTTTGCATGAGTTTGTAAGATGTTATCTAGCTCCTGTTCTGTTTAAAACTGGAGGAAGGTAAATGGTAATAATCAGAATGGGTTGTTTCTCTTTGGCTTTTAACTCTACCACTAACATTTCCTTTGATGCAGTCGAAAGAGGCTTTTCTTTTATTCTCAAGTTGTTGCTAATGAGGGTTAGAAGACCACCCCTGGGCCCACCCATTTTTGATTTGATAGCTGGCTCGTCAAATGTGGTTTGGTTTGTGAAAGCAGAAGATGACGTTTTCCATGACTCCTGGGGGCAGATTACATGAAAGGTGTTTAAGTGTTTGAGAGACGCAGCACTAGGAGCCAGGTGCCTGTCCATTCCATCCATGTTCAAGGGCAGATCTATCGTCATTGGCTTGGGTGAGGGAAGCGCCTGGTTCCTGTTATGATAGATGAGAAACGCTCTTCACACTGGGGAGACTACAACCTGCTGTGTGGGAGAAGGCACATTGTCTGCTAAGATCCGAGTTATTGCCAAATATTATTTGTAGGTGTTCATGTTAGTTAAAGCTTCGGTGATCTGGCCTTTAAAATTACTGCTCTGGTTCAGATATAGCGTCATCGGACAAGAAGTGCGAGACGCTACTGTGACCTTAAAACTTCAGGGTATTTTGCTTTTTGTGGTTGAGAAACCAGGATATCCCATGCCGTTAGATCTTCCCTCCTTGCTAATCAGCCCTGAGACCCAGCATGTTTGGGTAGTACACACATGACCTTTATCTCTGACCAGAAATGTCACACTTAATAGGACATTGGGATTAATCACGTTCATTTCTTTGAAGCATCTCAGAAGTTTTAGGCTGTTGTGATGATTCCAGATAGCATGGGCACCTTCTGAGGTTTACAAAAGAGAGACATCCAGAGTAGATGGTGCCTAGAGGCCAGTTGGGTATCCTGATGTTATCCTCAGGTCTCATTGCTCGTGGTTCCATATTAGGTTGCTTATCATTTGGGAATTTGTGAGGCTTGCTTCTGCCAGATCGAGTGGCAGAAGTATTACATTGCAAGTTGATTGTGCCAGTAGTACCAGACACTTTTATCAAACTGGCTGAGGCTCTAGAATGTAAACAAGCTGTTAAAGACGCACTTAAGTTATTGCGCACAGGACATGTGGGACTAGTCAGGCTTTTATTGGTGACCGAGGAAGATGTGGGTGGGTGCAAAGTGGGAGTCAAAGACAAAGTGGAGCGACTCCTGGTATAGTTGTTAGCCGGGTCCAGTGAATTTGGACCTGTCCAAGTTTCAGCTGTGTTGGAAGTGGTGGGTTCTGAGGTTCGGCCCTGCACTACCACCTCACTGTACCTGGCACTTTGTTCCATGCTGTAAAAGGATGTGCCCAGGAAGCGGTGGCCAGCAGTCTCCTGATTGATCAGAAGTCTGAACGTCTGGGGTGGCAAGGAACCAGCGTGGTGGTTTGAGTGGCAGTATTGCTTGTTAGCGCAGTGGTAACTGCTTGAGTGAAAGGGGAAATAATTTGGTGCTATTGAAGAAGTCCTATTAATAGGAAGATGAGATCTATCTGACATGTTATGTTATGGTACTAGTTTTTGTAAAGCGCTTGTACACCAGATCGGTTCTTGGCACTGAGCAATAGAAGAGAACACACTGCTTGTGGGGATTAACCATAGGCCTGTCTGAAGAGTCAAGTCTTCAGAAGTTGTCTGACTCTCATATAGCTGGGGGTAGACCTAATTCTCAGAGGGGAGGGAGTTACAGATGCGGGGGGCGCGAGAACAGAGAATCTAGAACCCCCCAGTCTCTTCTTTTTTAATGTGGTCGATTGTAAGGAGATTCATGTGGGTGGACCTCAAGTTACGGTTGGTGGTATATTTTCTGATTCTGGATGATATAAAAGCTGGGATTTTTCCATAGAGGGATTTAAGGATGAGACAGCCAGTCTTAAAGATGGATCGTTGTTCTACGTGTAGCCAATGTAGCTTTCTCATCAGGGGGGTGATGTGGCAGCATCTGGGCTGTTTAAAGATTAGCCTGGCTGCATGATTTTGTGCCAGTTCGAGGCTTCGATTGAGGCCTTTTGAGAAGCCAAAATAGAGAGAGTTTGCAAAGTCTATCCTTGAGATGACTAACGTGATAATAACCTGGATCATGGCTTTGAACGTAAGGAATTTGCCTATCTCTTGATTTTACACAGCTGTAGAAAGCAGAAGGATGTTACTGCTCCTAATTGCGGTTTCATGGACAGGATCTTGTTGATGAAACTCTTTACAGAGTTGTTGGGCTGGGGTGGAACCCATCATGGGGTACCAGAAAGATTGTGATTATTTTAAGTTATAACAATTTCTTTCTTGTCTGAATTTAGTTTCAGCTGATGGTTGTTCATCCAGTCTCGGATGAACAATATAGAGGGCCAGATTCACAAATGTCAACTGAGACGAAAGTCTATCTTAACCACTTTCGGTATTCACAAAGGGCGTTTAGGAGTAGTACAGTTAGACTTTTGTCTCAGTTTAACTTACATTTTGGTTTTAAGTCTAACTGAGACTAAAACTTAAGTTAAACTGAGAGAAAAGTATAACTTTACTACTCGTAAATGCCCTTTGTGAATACCGAAAGTCGCAAAGTTAGACTTTCATCTCAGTTTACCTTGGTGAATCGAGCCCAGTGTTTTAAAGGCTTCCTTAGATTTGATGGAGTTATTGATGGTGAAGAGTAACTACATATCGTCCACATAGTTATAAATTCTGAATTTAATTTCCTGTAGGGAGTGCACTAGGGAAAGAATGTACAGGTTGAAGAGAAGGGCGGACAAGGAGGACCCCTGAGGTCCTCAACAGGTAAGCCGGACTTTGGAAGAGTTAAAGGAGATAGTTGGAAGAAGGATCTGACCCAGGCAAGGCTGAGTCTTGTAGGTCCGCGGCCCAGACGCGGACAATCAGAAGCTCGTGGTTGACTGTGTTGAAGGCCGCAGAGATGTCAAGGAGGACCAGCACCTGGTTGATGCCTCTGTTGGCTTCTTCCCGCATGCCATCTACAACTGAAAGGATGACCGCTTCAGTAGACTGGGTTGGCCGAAATCCTTCCTGATGGGGGTCAAGGAAATTAGATTCCTCTTCAAAAGAGCATAGGTGTCTGGCAATATGTACCTCTAGCACCTTTGCTAAGAAAGGCAGCAGTAAGATTGCACAATAGTTTTTCAAGGTGAGTAGTTCCTCGCCGGCTTTCTTTAGGAGCTGGACCACTTTTGCCTCCTTTAAGGGTGCGCAGTCAAAATATCTATTTTTTTATATCGACCTACACTAATATCGAGTTTTTAATATCGTAGGGACAGAATATCGATGTCAATAATATCGGTGACCAGAATATCGACCTTAAGGTAAGTAATTTCATTTTTTTATATCGAAGTAAGTAATATCATTAGCAAAAATATCGTTGTTAATAATATCGATAATTATATTAGTGTTATGTGTTTTAGTATGTATTTTATATGTATGTTTAACATTTGTTGTAATGTATTTTTATTATTTTTAAATATATGTATTAAATGTTTAGAAATTAGTAATTTTTTTCAAGTAAATTTTGCATTTTAGTATCAGATCGGGTTGTGGGTTTATAGGGAATAGGGTGGGAAGTAATTTAATTATAAATATCTAATTAATATGTTTTTATTTATTGTTATTGATTATCATTTTATTGCTAATTAATTATTAATTGTTAATTAATTTTTATTACTTGATTGATTTATCATTATATTAATTATAATTAATGTATTAATATTTTTTATTTATTTTTATTGTTAATTAATTTATTGTTAATTTATTATTAATTGGTAATTAATTTTTATTAATTGGTTAATTGATAATTACAATAATTATGTTAATTTTTATGTGTAGCGGGTTGTGGGTTTATTGGGGAATAGGGTGGGAAGTAATTTAATTACAATTAATTAATTAATATGTTTTTATTTATTGTTATTGATTATTAATTTATTGGTAATTAATTATTAACTGGTAATGAATTTTTATTAATTGATTAATTTATAATTATATTAATCATAATTAATGTATTATTTTTTATTTATTTATTTTTACAGCGCTGGGATGCCTCCGGGTAGCCATGCGCTATACAAAAGTCTATTCCATTCCATTGTTCTTGTTAATTAATTTATTGTTAATTTATTATTAATTGGTAATTAATTTTTATTAATTGATAATTAAATTAATTGTGTTATTTTTGTGTAGTGTGTTGTGTGTTTATGGGGAATAGGGTGGGAAGTAATTTAATGTTATTTAAGTAAATATTAATTTAATTTTATTGGTATTTATTATTAATTTTTTTGTTAATTAATTATTATGTTATTTATTTTACAAAAATTATTTAATTAATAAGTATGTTAATTTAACCCCTATGCTATCCTACATTTCCCACACTGTTACACTCACTGGAGTTGGAATAGTAATTTTTACCCTTACGCTATCCAACACTTTCCCTACTGTTGCACTCCCTGGACTGGGAATAGTAATTTTTACCCTTACGCTATCCAACACTTTCCCTACTGTTGCACTCACTGGAGTGGGAATAGTAATTTTTACCTCTACGCTATCCAACACTTTCCCTACTGTTGCACTCACTGGAGTGGGAATAGTAATTTTTACCCCTACGCTATCCAACACTTTCCCTACTGTTGCACTCACTGGAGTGGGAATAGTAATTTTTACCTCTACGCTATCCAACACTTTCCTTACTGTTGCACTCCCTGGAGTGGGAATAGTAATTTTAACCCCTACGCTATCCAACACTTTCCCTACTGTTGCACTCACTGGAGTGGGAATAGTAATTTTTACCCCTACGCTATCCAACACTTTCCCTACTGTTGCACTCACTGGAGTGGGAATAGTAATTTTTACCCCTACGCTATCCAACACTTTCCCTACTGTTGCACTCCCTGGAATGGGAATAGTAATTTTTACCCCTACGCTATCCAACACTTTCCCTACTGTTGCACTCACTGGAGTGGGAATAGTAATTTTTACCTCTACGCTATCCAACACTTTCCTTACTGTTGCACTCCCTGGAGTGGGAATAGTAATTTTAACCCCTACGCTATCCAACACTTTCCCTACTGTTGCACTCACTGGAGTGGGAATAGTAATTTTTACCCCTACGCTATCCAACACTTTCCCTACTGTTGCACTCACTGGGGTGGGAATAGTCATTTTTACCCCTACGCTATCCAACATTTTCCCTACTGTTGCACTGTTTGGAGTTGGAATAGTAATTTTATTACCTCCACTATCTAATATTTTTTTAATTATTTTAGTTAATGTAGTATATAATTAATTTTAAAAAGATTAAAAATAATTTTATTAATTTGTTATATATATTTATTTAAATTTGTATTTATATTATTGTTTTATGTGTATAGATGTATGTATAATTTATATGATATTTTTAAGGAATTTATAAGTTATTAAAATAATGATTAAAAATTATTAATAAGTAAGTATATATATATTCACTGAAAAAACCATAGGTTTTAGGGACAGTTATAGTTAGTTGGACATTTCACTCGTACAAAACCATAGAAATTCCCCCGTTATAGTTAGTTCAGCTAACTATAACTCGCGCCCCCGCAATGCACTGCTGATGACGTCACATAGTACATCACTCATGACATGGTCAGTGACATCACTGATGACATCACTGATGACATCTCAAATGACATCACTGATGACATCACTGATGACATCATCCAGTGACTGTGTGTTTCTGTAAAGTTTAAATATGTTTAATATATATAGTGAAAGGCGTATTGATGATTGAGTGGGTGTATAAGTGTCTGAATGGTTGATTTAGTAGGTGCGTGACTGACTCTTTAAGTGAGTGATTAAACGTATCTTTCTGAATGCATGGGTTAGTGAGTAAACTGTGTGAATGTCTGTATCCGTGTGTCTGTTGGTGTGTAAGTGACTGCATGGGTTTGCAAATAGCTACATGAGTGTCTTTATGGCTTATTGATTTGTTGTCTGAGTATCTGTATGGGTGCCTGAGTGTTTGTGTGGGTGGGGTGTGTGTGACTCTGATCATAGATGTGTGAGTGGGTGATTCACTGGGTGCATGGTTTCAAGAATGCATCTGTGATGGACTGTATGGGTGGGTGAGTGTGTGTATGGGTGTGTTAGTGAGTGAATGTATATCTCAGTGGTACATGTGTGAGTAACTACATATGTGAAAAGTAGTATATATGTATGTTGGAGTACATAATTGGCTACAAATGAGTGTGTTATTGTGAGAGTGGCTATATGGATGAGTGTGTGCTTGTATCATTGATTGTATAAGAGCGTAAGAATGTGCTAGTATTTGTATGAGTAATAGAGCTGGTGTGTGTATAACTGTATATCTGAGTAAATGGCAGTGTGATTAATTATTTCCATGACTGACTAGGTGTGTGAGTACCTCTATGGATGAGTGGTGGTGTGTGAGTGTCTATATAGGTGTATGAGTGCATATGATAGTCCTGTACTGAGTGACCGTAAGTATGAGTGACTGTACGGGTGAGTGAGTGGATGTGTGTGTAGACCTAAGAATCAGTGAGTGTGTGTGTAGTTATTGGTGTTGGAGTGTCTATGGTTTTGAGAATGGCAGTCTGTAATTTAGAGTGGGTGTATCAAAAGTTATATTAGGGTGTGAGAAGATGCATGAAATTATCACATGGATGATGTCATCAGTGATGTCATCAGTGATGTCATTTGAGATGTCATCAGTGATGTCATCAGTGATGTCACTGACCATGTCATGAGTGATGTAATATGTGACGTCATCAGCAGTGCATTGCGGGGGTGCGAGTTATAGTTAGCTGAACTTTCTATAACGGGGGAATTTCTATGGTTTTGTACGAGTGAAATGTCCAACTAACTATAACAGTACCTAAAACCTATGGTTTTTCAGTGAATTTCTAAGGTTTTTAAATGCTAATTTCTAACTATAACGTGCCTGAAACCTATGGTTTTTCAGTGAATTTCAAAGGTTTTTAAATGCTAATTTCTAACTATAAGGTGTCTGAAACCTATGGTTTTTTCAGTGAATTTCAAAGGTTTTTAAATGCTAATTTCTAACTATAACATGCCTGAAACCTAAGGTTTTTAAGTGAATTTCAAAGGTTTTTTAAATGCTAGTTTCTAACTATGCCTACAGAGGTAGGACATGTGAAGAAAGAAGAAAAAACGCACAGAAAGAAGCAAAAGAAATGCAGAAAGAAGCAACAGAAGTCCACAAAGACGAAGAAAAGAGCAGGAAGAAGCAAGACATGTGCAGAAAGAACCAACAGAGGAGCAGAAAGAGGCCTTGTTGCAAAATCATCCTGTGCCCACAACTTTTTCAGACGGGTACTGGTGGTAACTGACTCGGACTAACCAGGCCTAGAGACAGTGCTATACTAAAAGACACTTAGAATACAGTGAAAACACCTACATACACTAGGGAACACTATGCGTTGGGGTACCCCTGTGATTAGCATGACCTCCTCTTAAAACGCGCCCGGGGCACGTTTGCACAGTGGTGAAGGGAGGGGGGGGCCTGAGGTGACATGTGTGCAAACAAGCCCTGTGGCCATTTTAAGTTGGAAGATTAAGTCCCCTTGAATCCTGAGGGTCCCTGGGGTCCAACTAGCCCACTAGGTACCTCCAGTAAGCGCCACAGAGCTGCGTTGCACAGAGGTGTAAAAAGGGGCGTGGCCTGGACAACCTCTCTGCAACGCAGCCCTGTGGCGCGCACTGGAGGTACCTGGTGGGCTAGTTGGATTCAAGGGGAATTCATTCCCCAACTTAAAACGCGCCACAGGGCGTGTTTGCACACATGTCACCTGAGGCCCCGCCCCCTCCCTTCATCACTGTGCAAACGCGCCCTGTGGCGCGTTTTAAGTTGGGGTATTAGGTCACCTTGAATTCTGAGGGTCCCTGGGGCCCAACTAGCCCACCAGGTACTTTCAGTAAGCACCACAGGCCTGCGTTGCAGAGAGGTGGTCTGAGGCCACGCCCCTTTTTACACCTCTCTGCAACGCAGCTCTGTGGCGCTTACTGGAGGGACCTGGTGGGCTAGTTGGACCCCAGAGACCCTCAGGATTGAAGGGTACTTAATCCCCCAACTTAAAACACGCCACAGGGCATGTTTGTACACATGTCACCTCAGGCCCCGCCCCCTCCCTTCACCACTGTGCAAACGCGCCCCGTGGTGCGTTTTAAGTTGGGGGATTAACTCCCCTTGAATCCTGAGGGTCCCTGGGGTGCAACTAGCGCACCAGCTACCTCCATTAAGCGCCACAGAGCTGCGTTGCAGAGAGGTGTAAAAAGGGGCGTGGCCTCAGAACACCTCTCTGCAACGCAGCCCCCTGGCGCATACTGGACGTTCCTGGTGGGCTAGTTGGCCCCCAGGGACCCCCAGTATTCAAGGGGAATTCGTTCCCCATCTGCAAACGCGCCAGGGGGCGTGTTTGCAGAGTGCTGCAAGGAGGGGGCGTGGCCTCCGGCGCGATGCCGGTCTTTTATTTATTTATTTATTTTAAGAAGGGGGGCTGTGTGGCCCCCCTTCTTTTTCTAATTTATTGGCCCTGGGGACCCCATCCCCCAGGGCCTGCCCCCTAATTTATTTATTTTTAAAACAAAAAATTTGGAAGGGGGCCGCGTGGCCCCCCTTCCGAGCCCCTAATCGGCCCCAGGGACCACATCCCCCGGGGCATGGCCTTGTTTTTAAAAAAAAAATCTTTTGGAGGGGGGCTGCGTTGTTCCCCTCCTCAGGCCACTTATGGCCCCGGAGACCCCATCCCCCGGGGCCGGCCTTTGTTTTTTAAATTTATTTATTTATTTATTTTTTATTTTGGGGAAGGGACCGTGTGGCCCCCCTCCCGGGCCACTTGTAGCCCTGCGGCCCGCATTCCCCGGGGCTGGCCCTCTCCGTTGGGGACCGTGGGGGGTCCCCAATCCCCCCACGGTCCTGCCGGCTCCCCTCGTCCCTCGGGAGCCGGCATTGCTTTTCCACATGGGGAGCTGCTAAGATGCAGCTCCCCGTGTGGAAAAGCAATCGTCTTTGGTTTTTGGAAGAGAGAGCAGGTTTCCTGCTCTCTCTTCCAAAACCCAAAGCAGTTTGCTATGGCAGGGCGGGAGCCGCGAGGCTCCCGCCCTGCCATAGCAAACTACAGTGTCCCGGGGGTGGTCACCCCGGGACACTGCAGGAGCTGGCCCTGGGGGGTGGCAGTCCCCAGGGCCATCAAGGGCTCCAGGAGGGGGGCCGCGCGGCCCCACTTCCTTCGTGTGCACAGCCCCGGGGAGGTTGTGGTCCACGGGGCTCGGGGGTCCGTAACGGACCCCCAAATTTACATTTTTAGTGCCCCGGGGAGGTGGCGGTCCCCGGGGCGTGTGGGGGGGCTCAAGCCCCCCCACACAGGTATTTAAAAAAAAAAAAAAAAAAAGTCCCGGGGGGTGGCTGTCCCCGGGGCTTCGGGGGGGGCAGTGTGCCCCCCTGCTATTATAATTAATGGAAGCCCCGGGGGGTGGCGGTCCCCGGGGCTTGGGGAGGCCTTAGAGGCCCCCCAAACTTTAAAAAAACAAGCCCCGTGGAGATGGCGGTCCCCGGGGCAGTGTGGGGGGGATTGGGCCCCCCCCACACTTTTTATTTCACTGCCCCCGGGACTTGGCCCACCCGGGGGCTAATTAGTAACAAAGCGTGTGGCCTGTAAAAAGGGGCGTGGCCTGGACAACCTCTCTGCAACGCAGCCCTGTGGCGCGCACTGGAGGTACCAGGTGGGCTCGTTGGATTCAAGGGGAATTCATTCCCCAACTTAAAACGCGCCACAGGGCGTGTTTGCACACATGTCACCTGAGGCCCCGCCCCTCCCTTCATCACTGTGCAAACGCGCCCTGTGGCGCGTTTTAAGCTGGAGTATTAGGTCACCTTGAATTCTGAGGGTCCCTGGGGCCCAACTAGCCTACCAGGTACTTTCAGTAAGCACCACAGGCCTGCGTTGCAGAGAGGTGGTCCGAGGCCACGCCCCTTTTTACACCTCTCTGCAACGCAGCTCTGTGGCACTTACTGGAGGGACCTGGTGGGCTAGTTGGACCCCAGAGACCCTCAGGATTCAAGGGTACTTAATCCCCCAACTTAAAACACGCCACAGGGCATGTTTGTACACATGTCACCTCAGGCCCCGCCCCCTCCCTTCACCACTGTGCAAACGCGCCCCGTGGTGCGTTTTAAGTTGGGGGATTAACTCCCCTTGAATCCTAAGGGTCCCTGGGGTGCAACTAGCGCACCAGCTACCTTGATTAAGCGCCACAGAGCTGCGTTCCAGAGAGGTGTAAAAGGGGCGTGGCCTCAGAACACCTCTCTGCAACGCAGCCCCTGGCGCATACTGGACGTTCCTGGTGGGCTAGTTGGCCCCCAGGGACCCCCAGTATTCAAGGGGAATCGTTCCCCATCTGCAAACGCGCCAGGGCGTGTTTGCAGAGTGCTGCAAGGAGGGCGTGGCCTCCGGCGCGATGCCGGTCTTTTATTTATTTATTTATTTTAAGAAGGGGGGCTGTGTGGCCCCCCTTCTTTTTCTAATTTATTGGCCCTGGGGACCCCATCCCCCAGGGCCTGCCCCCTAATTTATTTATTTTTAAAACAAAAAATTTGGAAGGGGGCCGCGTGGCCCCCCTTCCGAGCCCCTAATCGGCCCCAGGGACCACATCCCCTGGGGCATGGCCTTGTTTTTAAAAAAAAAATCTTTTGGAGGGGGGCTGCGTTGTTCCCCTCCTCAGGCCACTTATGGCCCCGGGGACCCCATCCCCGGGGCCGGCCTTTGTTTTTTAAATTTATTTATTTATTTATTTTTTATTTTGGGGAAGGGACCGTGTGGCCCCCTCCCGGGCCACTTGTAGCCCTGCGGCCCGCATTCCCCGGGGCTGGCCCTCTCCGTTGGGGACCGTGGGGGTCCCCAATCCCCCACGGTCCTGCCGGCTCCCCTCGTCCTCGGGAGCCGGCATTGCTTTCCACATGGGGAGCTGCTAAGATGCAGCTCCCCGTGTGGAAAAGCAATCGTCTTTGGTTTTGGAAGAGAGAGCAGGTTTCCTGCTCTCTTCCAAAACCCAAAGCAGTTTGCTATGGCAGGGCGGGAGCCGCGAGGCTCCCGCCCTGCCATAGCAAACTACAGTGTCCCGGGGTGGTCACCCCGGGACACTGCAGGAGCTGGCCCTGGGGGTGGCAGTCCCCAGGGCCATCAAGAGCTCCAGGAGGGGGCCGCGCGGCCCCACTCCCTTCGTGTGCACAGCCCCGGGAGGTTGTGGTCCACGGGGCTCGGGGTCCGTAACGGACCCCCAAATTTACATTTTTAGTGCCCCGGGAGGTGGCGGTCCCGGGCGTGTGGGGGGCTCAAGCCCCCCACACAGGTATTTAAAAAAAAAGTCCCGGGGGTGGCTGTCCCCGGGGCTTCGAGGGGCAGTGTGCCCCCTGCTATTATAATTAATGGAAGCCCCGGGGGTGGCGGTCCCCGGGGCTTGGGGAGGCCTTAGAGGCCCCCAAACTTTAAAAAACAAGCCCCGTGGAGATGGCGGTCCCCGGGGCAGTGTGGGGGATTGGGCCCCCCACACTTTTATTTCACTGCCCCCGGGACTTGGCCCACCCGGGGGCTAATTAGTAACAAAGCGCGTGGCCTGTAAAAAGGGGCGTGGCCTGGACAACCTCTCTGCAACGCAGCCCTGTGGCGCGCACTGGAGGTACCAGGTGGGCTAGTTGGATTCAAGGGGAATTCATTCCCCAACTTAAAACGCGCCACAGGGCGTGTTTGCACACATGTCACCTGAGGCCCCGCCCCCTCCCTTCATCACTGTGCAAACGCGCCCTGTGGCGCGTTTTAAGTTGGGGTATTAGGTCACCTTGAATTCTGAGGGTCCCTGGGGCCCAACTAGCCTACCAGGTACTTTCAGTAAGCACCACAGGCCTGCGTTGCAGAGAGGTGGTCCGAGGCCACGCCCCTTTTTACACCTCTCTGCAACGCAGCTCTGTGGCACTTACTGGAGGGACCTGGTGGGCTAGTTGGACCCCAGAGACCCTCAGGATTCAAGGGTACTTAATCCCCCAACTTAAAACACGCCACAGGGCATGTTTGTACACATGTCACCTCAGGCCCCGCCCCTCCCTTCACCACTGTGCAAACGCGCCCCGTGGTGCGTTTTAAGTTGGGGGATTAACTCCCCTTGAATCCTAAGGGTCCCTGGGGTGCAACTAGCGCACCAGCTACCTTGATTAAGCGCCACAGAGCTGCGTTCCAGAGAGGTGTAAAAAGGGGCGTGGCCTCAGAACACCTCTCTGCAACGCAGCCCCCTGGCGCATACTGGACGTTCCTGGTGGGCTAGTTGGCCCCCAGGGACCCCCAGTATTCAAGGGGAATTCGTTCCCCATCTGCAAACGCGCCAGGGGGCGTGTTTGCAGAGTGCTGCAAGGAGGGGGCGTGGCCTCCGGCGCGATGCCGGTCTTTTATTTATTTATTTATTTTAAGAAGGGGGGCTGTGTGGCCCCCCTTCTTTTTCTAATTTATTGGCCCTGGGGACCCCATCCCCCAGGGCCTGCCCCCTAATTTTTTTTTTTTTAAACAAAAAATTTGGAAGGGGGCCGCGTGGCCCCCCTCCCGAGCCCCTAATCGGCCCCAGGGACCACATCCCCCGGGGCATGGCCTTGTTATTAAAAAAAAAATCTTTTGGAGGGGGGCTGCGTTGCCCCCCTCCTCAGGCCACTTATGGCCCCGGGGACCCCATCCCCCGGGGCCGGCCTTTGTTTTTTAAATTTATTTATTTATTTATTTTTTATTTTGGGGAAGGGACCGTGTGGCCCCCCTCCCGGGCCACTTGTAGCCCCGCGGCCCGCATTCCCCGGGGCTGGCCCTCTCCGTTGGGGACCGTGGGGGTCCCCAATCCCCCACGGTCCCGCCGGCTCCCGCGTCCCTCGGGAGCCGGCATTGCTTTCCACATGGGGAGCTGCTAAGATGCAGCTCCCCGTGTGGAAAAGCAATCGTCTTTGGTTTTGGAAGAGAGAGCAGGTTTCCTGCCTCTCTTCCAAAACCCAAAGCAGTTTGCTATGGCAGGGCGGGAGCCGCGAGGCTCCCGCCCTGCCATAGCAAACTACAGTGTCCCGGGGTGGTCACCCCGGGACACTGCAGGAGCTGGCCCTGGGGGTGGCAGTCCCCAGGGCCATCAAGAGCTCCAGGAGGGGGCCGCGCGGCCCCCCTCCCTTCGTGTGCACAGCCCCGGGGAGGTTGTGGTCCACGGGGCTCGGGGGTCTGTAACGGACCCCCAAATTTACATTTTTAGTGCCCCGGGGAGGTGGCGGTCCCCGGGGCGTGTGGGGGGGCTCAAGCCCCCCCACACAGGTATTTAAAAAAAAAAAAAGTCCCGGGGGTGGCTGTCCCCGGGGCTTCGGAGGGCAGTGTGCCCCGCTATTATAATTAATGGAAGCCCCGGGGGTGGCGGTCCACGGGGCTTGGGGAGGCCTTAGAGGCCCCCAAACTTTAAAAAAACAAGCCCCGGGGAGGTGGCGGTCCCCGGGGCAGTGTGGGGGGGATTGGGCCCCCCCCACACTTTTTTTTTCACTGCCCCCGGGACTTGGCCCACCCAGGGGCTAATTAGTAACAAAGCGCGGGAGCCCGCGCTTCGTTTTTTTTTCGTTTTGCGGCCGGATCCGCGGATCCGGCGCGCATTTTGCCGATTTCTTTTTTTTAAAAATGCTTTTTTGGGCCTTGGGGGTCCTTGTGGGACCCCCTGAGCAGGCCTAGGGGGTCAGGGTGTTTCTACCCTGCCCCCTTTCCTTTTTTTCGCGACTGTTTTTCTCTTTTCTTGTGCCTCGGTTCTACCGAGGTACAAGATGGCTGCCAACACTTCCTGGTTTGGATATTCTGACCTTTGATATTCTCTCAGTGATTCCCTTTAAGGTGTCAAGAATAATGCCTTGGCTAAGGGATTGATTAAGGCGGGAGATGGATAAGTCAGGGAAATGTGAGGAGACTGTTTTTAAGACTCACAGAGGGCAGGTGTCACTGGGAGATCCCGACTTGACTTTTAACAGCAGGTCCATGAAGCAATTCTTGCTGATAGTGCGAAATTCAGATAGTTTGATCGGGTTTCTCTCTTTGGTGAGGGTCACCGTGAAGGGAGAACTAGCCAGAATGCTCCCTTTCATCATCTTAATCTTCTCAACAAAGAACAAATTAAGAGTATCACATAGATTCTGAGCGGGTTAGATGGGGCGGTCATCGTGTCAGTGTTGGACAATTCAGAGACTATGCTGAAGATTTCCTTGGCCTTGTTCACGGAACTTAAAATTTTGTTAGAGAAGAAGGTGTATTTGGCTTGCCTAATTTGTTTTTTTTAATATTCTTTAGGTGTAAAGAGTAAACTTCCTTATTGTTGGTTGAGTAATTAGTCCGCCATTTAAGTTCTGTGTGGCAGAGTTCAGTTTTAGCTGTTTTTAGATCTTCTGAAAATCAATTGGATGCGTCATGTCGTCTAGTCGGTTTGAGCCTTCGAAGGGGAGCATGTATGTTGCCGGCTGCTATTAGCTAGGTGGAGATTCTTCCTTATGGTGATCTATGCTGCCATAGGAGTTGGGTGGAGTGGTAGTTAATGATTCAGAGAAGGAGTCGGGGTCAACTCAGGACCAACTCCTGGAAAAGATTCCAGGGCATGAGAGGTTTGAGGGGGTCAAGCCGAGTAGTGAGAATTTAATTAAGTAGTGATCAGACCATGTGCACAAAGTGACTCCGAGATTGCCCACGGGTAGGTTAATGGACCATACCTGGTCTATCTTGTGGCCTCTAGATTTGGATTATGTAGTAACCTTCTGGAAGAGCGGCTAGGCTGTCCAGAAAAGATTATTCTGTTAAGCAAGTTTCCTTTAAAAATCGAATGTTTGGGGATTCACAGTCGAATAAGTGGAAAAAGTCCAGTGCTTGACCATAGATCTGATGTTAAGATAGATGACCATGATTTAGGATTGAGGACTAAGGGGAGTGGAATTCTTTAGTGAGTCTGTCACGGTGGGCTCAGTCGGTTTGATCAAATCTGAGGTTGTAATGTTGTCATTTAAGAGGTCTAGATTGTGTAGCAATTGTGATATCAAATTTCTATTGAGTTTTCTGAGTTTCTTATGGTGATGTTTACTGTGTAGGGTTGAAAACCATCCATTGAAGCCTCGTTAGTGGGTACCAGAGACTAAGCATTACTGGGTGACTTTGGCATCTCTTGTCCAAATGGTAACGCCTTGTTCTCGGGTCAAGTGAAAGGAGTTGGATTCGAAATTAATGGAGGATCAAAGACGATTACTGAGAAGCTAATATTCTTTAAACCAATTTGATAGAGGTCTAAATCCTGACCTGTGTTGGGAACATTAATCAATTTATGGGGAAAAAGTTGCACTAGATCAATGATAATGTCAATCCGCAGTAGATTGTGGAAGAGTGCCTCAAAAGACAAAAATGTATTGTTACCTAACCCTTTTGAGATTTCATGCAAAGTTGTTAACTCGCTTTAGGGTGCCAGAGATTTTGGTTAGAGTATAACTAATTGTTCCCATTGCATTGAGAACAGGATAGGTCGACTGAGGCAGTAGTTCTTCCATTTGATGGTTGCCATTATTCAGCAGTGAGGTTGCTATTGAACGGGTTTGTACGAAGGAAATTGGCTGTCGTAGTCCCTAGCTGAAAGACGGTTAGCTTCCATTAGAATATCCTCACAACCGTGAATCGAATCACTTTCCGAGTGCAGGTCAGAAATATTCAGTGAGTGAGGCAGTGATGATGAATTGATTTCAGCAGTGGTGGCCATATTGTTTGAAGAGGCATGAATTGCCATAGGGATGTCGGTTAGATTTGTAAGCAAGGGGACACTGAGCTTACTGAGTTATTTAAACTTTTTCATTCTTGCAATCCCTAGCCAGAGGGGTAGAGCCTCTGGTGGCCTGATTAAGTAGGTAAGAATCTCCCTCAACTGTCAAATTCGTCAACTTTGCATTGACTCACCCGATATTTTGGTCATCGAACTAAGTAGCAAGTTCAAGCCCAGGGTAATCATTTTTAACATCTACATAAGAGGGACTAGAGGAGGGGTGATATCACGCACCCTCCTAATTCCAGAAAGTTACCTCAATCAGCGCTGCGACAAACAGCACCTTATATTGGCGGGTAATTTTACCACCACATTTGAGCCCCTCAATGATGATGATGTTTACCTAACAAAAAAGAGGATGCAGCCTGGGCCGTTCCCCTCTTGGATATTCCACCAATCCACAGATGGTTACAATTTGCTCTCCAACTGAAGGCCCAAGCTTTCAAGTTTGGGCTTGGGGCAACCAACGGTCACACAAAATCTGATTAAGCAGTGGTCCACACATTCAACAAACCTCTTCACACCAGCATAATTGATTATATTTTAATTGATCTAATGGTATGGTCGTCTGTCATTGATATGTGCGTACCAGAAAGGACTGAAAGTGACCAAAATCCCCTCGGCCTGTCTATGCAGGCCTTCTACGCAACTATCTCTTTAGTGCTTGGTCTGTCTCTCCTTACCAGAGACATTGCATGTCCTCTGACAAGCGCCATTTAAAGTGGAGCCAAATGGTAGACAGCCTGGACATTTTATCAACCCTCGCTGCCGACAACATTGATGTCATGGCAGTAATTGAGGCCGGACATTCTGTCGCCCCTGACAAATTGATCCTTACTAACACAGCCTTTTTTGATCACATATCAGGGTACTTCACTGTCCTGGTTACCACCAAAGAGCGCAGCATTCCCTAGATCTGTCAGTGGTTTAATAAAGAATTCCACAAGCTTCAGCGTTCCTTAGCCTGAGCTATTAAAGCCTGAGATATGCCCCACAGCCCCCTGGCCAGGAAAGCCTACAAAAGGGCCATTATTCTTGCTAAAAAGAACTGGGATGAGTAGAGGTGGAGCGCTCTCAGCAATGCCTGTGTAGACAGAGACTTCACTTTATTCTGGCAGTTAGTTTTCTGCGATGGTGCCTCAGTTGCTACGGAACCTACAAAAAACATTGCTCCCTCTGTTTGGGTTGATTATTTTAGCGATCTATACTCAGATGTTCCCCTAAGCACTCCCAATGACACCACTCTGGTCCTACCTTGTCCCTTCCCTTCCACGCCTTTGTTTGACATCTCTGATGTGGTTCAATCTCTTTCAGCTGTTACAAGGGGAAGGACCTCAGGGCTGAATGGCGGTCCGGCTGATCGTTTTTCTATCTGATATGGAGGTCTGGCCTCACTATATTCTAATCATGGCCAATGCTATTGCGGCAGTAGCCCCCATTCCTGAGAAGGTGCCATTGTAATACCCATCCACAAAAAAGGCGACAGGTCTCAACCAAATAACTGTAGACCTCTTAGTTTAATTGACTGCTTTCAAAAAGTCTTCTGTCACTACGTGCTTGCCAAAATCCAGGACTGGATGCTCGAGACGGACATTCTCAGTACCTTCCAAGCAGGTTTCCGGGCGAACGTTTCCACCATCAATCAGTCATTCCATTTTCTCCTGATCTTCTTGAGTACAGTCATTGTCAGCAAGGGCAATCTTGATCTTGCCTTTGTTGACCTTAGATCTGCCTTTCATCTGGACCCTCGTCCCACCGTCTGACAGGCTATTACTGACATGAAAATGCCCTCTAACATCTTGTCACTTGAAATATGCCTCAACAAGGGTAACTCTGCATGCATCAGGAAGGGGAAACAGGACAAATTGACGGATAGAATCCCAGTACTCAGACGTGTACACCAGGGCTGCGTATTGGCTACCACACTTTTCTCTTTACATATTAACTACATTGTTCCATTTCTAAGATGCCGAGCGGGCTCCAGAAACTCCTGAATCATTTTGAGGAGTTCTGTCTTGCACGAGGTCTGGAGATCAACACCACCAAAACAAAACTGATGTCGTTCAACCCCACAATCTTTTAAGAAGAGCATAGTTCTGTAGGGGGGGACCCCTTGAGACGGTGGACTCTTTTATTTGCTTTCGTTTCATGAAACTCCTTGTTAATAAAGCACCCTTAAAGCTTAAACAAATAACTTGGGGTGGGAAAAGAATTCCCCTCCGCCGGTGGAGTTCACAGAGTTTTGCCCACTTCATGCCCTGTGCGGAGCGAGGAGTTCCGCAAAACTCCACGAAGCGACACGGAGTTGAGTTTTCTCTCTTGCACAGCTTGCCAACAATGAGTTGGTGAGCGCTTGCAAGAAACAAATCGCACTAGACCGCCTGTGGGTGAGATATCTCAATGCCGGTGGTCGCAGCAGGTCACGACCGCTTGCGCTGAGAAATCTGCCACTTGGGTTGTGGAAGCGATCGCTCGAGTAGAATGTTTACTCGAGCGGCAGAAAGCAGCAGTGCTCTCCAGCGTGCCAGGGAGTGCCGTTTGCGCTGATTATATAGAGTGGGAAAGCCAGTGTAACTCCGCAGAGAGCGATACCAATAACGGGGGCAATACTCAAAGAATATTGTGCCTCCCGTACCAAACCCAACTTACCTGCGCTCAACTTCTATGAGGCTAAGGCTTTGGGTTTGGTCCTCTACAGGGTGGAGCTGTGGGGCCTCTGTAACATCAAGATATTAGCTAGTGCGGAAAACTCCAACAGATGGCCCTGACACATTATTTAATACTTTATTCAAAAAGTCCATTTACCAATGTCAGAGAGGCCTATTTGAATCAGATGCAATAAATCAAGTAATAATTTGTCCTTCTCCCACATCGCAGCATAGACCTGGAGCAGCCTCCCCACGCAAGTCCGGACCATCACCTCACTTTTCTGAATGGCCCTCAAGACCTGGCTGTTCGAATGAGCCTCCGGGACCTGCCCGGGCCTGGATAATCAGGTGATTAGATTCGCTTTACAAATCCAGATTAATTGATTGATTGATTGACTGAATGAATTAAAATGATGTGTGAATTATTAAACTTAATTCCAGGTTGTTTGAAGGTCAGCAGAGATCTATAAGGTTCTGATATATATTTATAATGAGTGTGCAGTGAAATTATCATGTTATTACTATCATCTTACAGCATTTATCAAGGTTTATTTTTCTCAAATTAACCTGCTTACAAAATGTATAATAGCTGTTCACAGCTCCCTCTCTGCCAGGGAGAGAGATAGAGAGAGACCAGGGCGTTGAACACAGACGTGCGGCTCCATATTCAGCTGTTGGTCCCATAATAATATTTCTCCTACGAACATAACAACCCGGTCTTGAGGAAAGGCCTGAAAACTGGACAAACATAAACTAAGTACATGTATGAATGTTTGCTGATCCTATTGAAATACTGAGTCCCATTGTGTCAATTCTTTTCATGCTTAGGGCTATATTTATCGTTCTTTTACGCAAATCAGCAAGACAACTTGCTGCTCTGCGTGAAAGAGAGAGGGCAGGCATAAGACATATCTACCAAGATATGGCTCATTCATGTCCTCTGCCTAAACTGGGCCACAATCAGCCGTCTAGCACCTACACAGGTACCCTTGTGCCATGGAGCAAGGGTTCCTATGTTGCAGGCAGGATAGTTTTTGGGCAGGAAGGGACACCTTCCTGCACAAAAACAATCCTTAGAGGCATATTACTCTGTCCTATGGCCTCATTTACAGTATTTTGATGTAGGGCAGTGCCGTAAACCTTCCTGCTGTGCTGCTGTACGTCAAAAGAAAAGGGCAGGAATGCGCTTTATCTATGAGCGACGGCGCATTCCTGTCGTCTTGCACAGCACTGGAGCACACATGGCTGCCATTCCCCAATGCAGGCCACCTTGCACCATTGTGAAAGGGTGTCTGCGTTCAAATCAAGTTGTTTTTGTGGAGGAAGGGAATCTTGGGGCACTCGGTTGGTAGGAACACCCTGACCTCCTCGGCCTGGTGGTGGGGTCACAAAAGGACGCCCGCCTCGTGTCAAAAATGTGTTTTCTTTTTTATAAAATTTTGCCGCAAATTCATGGAGGATCATCAAATTTGTGGTGAAATAGTTTTAAAAAACAAGCGCAGTCTACGGCACTTTTTTTTTTTGAAGCCCCACAGGTGGAAAAAATATTTATTTACATTTTGAGAGAGGAGGCACAAGTGCCCCCCAAGGCTGATTTCAGCCCTGGGAACCACATCCAATGGGGCCTGGTACTATTTGATGGGGGAGCTCCCCTCCCCGTGCTGTTTTTGCTACTGGGGACCCCATCGTCTGGAGCCCAGCCTTATTTGAAAATGGAGTGGGATGCACACGGCCCCCCTCCCTGGGACTGATTTTTGCCCTGGAGACCCCATCCCCCCAGTGCCCATCTGTATTTGAAAAGCGAGATGGGGGCATGCTGACCCCATCCCCCGTGGCTGCATCATATGTGCAAGGGGCAGGGGCTGCACTGCCCCCTTCCCTGAGCCATTAATGGTCCTGGAGACCCCATCCCCAAGGGAGGGCTCATAGGCTATGTCCCGGAGTGCCCACCCCTGGAACATAGCGGTTTCCCTGCCCACACTGGCATGGACAGGGAAACCTGTGTTTGCTCTTGCTGTGCAGCAGCAATTTCAATTCTCCTACTTGGCAGGAGCAAACACCGAGTCCGTTCCCAGCGGGCGGGAGCTTTAAAAATGCTCCCACCCACTAAGAGCAGACTTTTCCTCTTATGCATCTTACTTTTCATCACACTTAAGTGGGCAGGGAAACATATGAATAATTGCTCCCACCCGCAGATAGCACCATAATTAGCTGCTCACTGTGGGCGGAAGGAATGCTGACTTCTGCTGAAAGTGGGGAGACAAATGCAAAAAGAACAATTGATGGACAGAATGCAGAACAATGTCATACATTCACCCCAGTACAGAGATCTGGGCCTAAATCCATCGCTTTTTTTGCTCACCATGCCATTCCAGTTTGGACCCAGCCATATGCAAATCAGTCTTGACCCTGCGCCTAATGGGAACAGTCCAGACCGAACTGCCAGGCCAGGTCCGCCCTGGACTGAAAACAAGCATCCTAGGACCGGTTTCGGGGTTTCACCCCTCATCAACCAGGATAGCTTGAATTTAGTGGCATGGAGAGCACGCGACCCAGGTCTGGGCATACCCGTCCCATTCGGGGTGACAAATGCAAAAAGAACAATTGATGGACAGAATGCAGAACAATGTCATACATTCACCCAAATACAGAGATCTGGGCCTAAATCCATCGTTTTTTTGCACACCATGCCATTCCAGTTTGGACCCAGCCTTATGCAAATCAGTCTTGACCCTGCGCCCAATGGGAACAGCCCGAACTGCCAGGCCAGGTCCTCCCTGGACTGGAAAGAGAGGTTTCACCCCTCATCAGCCAGAATAGCTTGACTCCAGTGGCATGAAGAGCACGGGACCCACATCTGAGCATACCCGCCCCACTCGGGGTGACAAATGCAAAAAACAATTAACGGACAGAATGCAGAACAATGTCATACATTCACCCGAGTACAGAGATCTGGGCCTAAATCCATTGTTTTTTTGCTCAACATGCCATTCCAGTTTTGACCCAGCCATATGCAAATCAGTCTTGACCCTGCGCCCAATGGGAACAGTCCAGCCCAAACTGCCAGGCCAGGTCCTCCCTGGACTGGAAACAAGCATCCTAGGATCGATTTCGGGGTGGGGAGCCAGCTGGGGCCACGGGAGCCTTGGGGCTCCCCATGCAGCCCCCCAGCAATAGTGTGGTGGGTGCCCTGGATGGGCACCTGGGCACCCATCCTTTGTAGCCTGGACCGTGAGGGATAGGGCCCCAGGCTTAAATTGGTCCGGTTAGGGGTGCCGGATATCCCCCTCCCCCTTTTCAAATAAGGCTGGACCCCCGGGGTTGGGTACCCCAGGGCCAAAATCAGCACAGGGAGGCAGACCATGTGCCCTCCTAAATATGTTGACGGGGATGAGGTACTCAGGACATAAAGTGGACCAGGGAGGGGGGAGCGTACCCCCTCCCCCTAAAAAATGTGCCAGGCCCGAGGGGATAGAACCCCCGAGATCAAAATTAGCCTGGAGAGTTGGGCCGCTTACCACTCCCACTAATTTTAGTTAGTTACTCTGGGGAATGGGGTCCTCAGGGCTTATCAAAACCCAGGGAGGGGGGCTTCACAGCCATCTCCCCTTTATTTTTAAAAATGGCCCTGGGAGATAGGGTCCCCAGGGCCTCACAAGGCTCTGGGACAGGGTCCACGTGGCCCCCTCCTGTTTACTTTAATTGTGGCCCTGGGGGATGGGGCCCCCAGGGCCTAACAAGACTTGGAGAGGAAGCCACACAGCCCCCCCCCCCTTAATTTTAAGAGTGGCCTTGGTGCATGTAGTCCCGGGGAGAAGGCCTCTTGGCCCTACTCCCCTTTAAAAAACAATAAGGCCCAGGGGAGATGGGGTCCTCAGGGTCTAAGGAGGCTCAGGGAGGAGGGCCAGGTGCCTACCTTCTCTTTAAAAAAAAAGGCCATGTGGCCAACTCCCCGCTGCACACGGCCAAAGGCCGTATATGGTGTAGGGTTGACTGCCTTTGGGGGGGTTGGCCACAAGTCCTGGCCACAGGTCAGGGCTTGTAGCCACGCCCCCACTGCAACACGGCCAAGCAGGGGGGGTTGGCTGCAGCAGGGGGTAGGCTGTTAGCCCTGCTGCCACCCCCCTGCCTCATTGATAATGTCACTGTTTATGGCAGGGCACAAATTATAGTTACTTGAGATAACTATAACTGGTGAATTTCAGTGGTTTAAGGGTTTAAAATGTTGCATTATAACGGAGCATTACACCTAACTATAATGTTACTTTAACCTTTGAGGGATTATTTACAGCCCCTTGCGACACTTTTGTGCCGCCGTTGCATTACTTTTTGTGACGCTGCAGCGGCGTAAACAATGCACCAGGTTGCGCCCTATTTACAAACTTACGCATCTAGGCAGCTGCGTCACCTTGTAAACCCCTGCGCCACATTATACCTGCCTCAGGCATAATGTATGCAGGGTGGGCGTTCCCACGCCAGAAAGCCTCATAGAAGTGACACAGTGAAATCTAGAAGATTTCGCTGTGCCACTTCTAGGACGCCACTGCGTCAAAACCTCATGCCTGCATGCAGGCGTAAGGAGTGAGGCAGTGCAATAAGAATAGGCGTCCTCCATGCTTTGCTGGAGGTGCATCAGGCTTACGACACAACTCCAGCAATGCGTGGGTTTTGCACCGACAGATACGTCAGAATTTCTGATGCATCTGTCAATCCTTGCGCCATGGTGCGCTGTATTGTAACTACGGTGCATCCATGTTGGCGCAAGGGTTTCTTTCACAGGCGCAAGGATACAAGTGCATCGCTACTTTAGCACAGCTATTCGTCACTTTCTGCTAAAATAAGGCCTTTGGTTTTTTCAGTGAATATAGATGTAGATAAAAAAGATGGGGGTCTTAAAATGCTTTTCTCCAGGCAATTTCCATAGGGAAAAGTAAGACAATGATTCAGGAAAGAACGGCTAAAAAGATTTATGCCAAATTTGGCAGAAAGCTAGATCTTCCCTCAGAAAGGTGCTTTTTGTGACATGGTGAAATTCTGTTTAGCTGTTTTAGAGAAATATTGTTTAAAATGAATAAATATAAAGTTGCAGTGGGCCTCCACAGGAACGGAAGATCAACAGAAAAGTCTTGGAAACTCAAAATCAACAGAGATGTTGGGCGACCATTTTATGACTCTGGGACTCAGTCCCCATGTCCTGAAAAAAGGAAAGTCATTTACTGAGGTGGGCAGGATAGGGATACTCTGACCCCATTGGCCTACCCCTGTAGTAACAAAGGAGACATAAACAAGGTGGGGCAGGGCTCATGGATTTGTTGCATTTTATTATTTTAAGATGGGGAGGCGGTCTGCATGAGTGCCGCTGCCCGAACCAGGTATTGGCCCAGAGGACACTGTTAGAAATTGGGTTCCTGCTTGGCAGAGGTATGCACCCTGTCCAAGCAGGAACTGCAATCCTAGTCAGAGTAAGCTAGGTACACACTAAGAGATAACCTGTGCTCATCCTCTGGTAGCTTGGCACAGAGCAGTAAGGCTTATCTAAATATGCAATGTGTAAAGTATTTGTGCAACACACACACACACACACACAGTAACACAATGAAAACATCACAAAAAGACTCCACACTGGCTTTGAAAAATAGATTATAATTTTATAAATAAATCAAGACCAAAAAGAAAAAATCCAATAAGTAGAAGTTGAGTTATACATTTTTAAAGAATAAGCGGAGTTCTAGCGCTTAGAAGCAATAAGCACGTATGGGAGTTATCTGGTCGCGCTGGACCAGGGCAAAGTCAACAGTTCCAGCCCACCACGATAAAATGCAGCCAGGAGACAGGAGGCACACAGGCAGGCCCAAAGAACAGAGTACCTTGAACCTGGTCACAACAGTGAGATGCGTGGGTCAGACGAGTGATGTGTCAATGTCGAGCCAGCAGTCGAGGTGATGCGACTATCTTCTCCACTTAGTGATGGTGATGCTTCGGTTCTGAAGACAAAGTGCCAAGCCGAGATGCGCTAATTTCGAGGTGCAATAAGGTGGCTTTCTTCACGCAGTCAAGGATGTGTCGATCTCTGTAGACTGCTGTGGTGATGCGCAGTAATGGACATTGGACTCTGCAGGTGCTGCAGTGGTTCTGATGCGATGCTCTGAGTTCTGCTCCTGCCCCAAGGACGATGCGTAAATTCCTGCTCATGCATTCAGCAGATGCGTTGGTGCCTCTGAAGCAAGTATCTGCTCCCACCTCCAGTGAGGCAGGGACAAGAGCAGGGGTAAAGATATTGATTTCCCTGGGTCTCAACAACAGGAGTCCAGCTCTCCTCAGCAGGATCAGAAAGCTGCAGGCAGCAGGGCAGCACAAGAGAAAAGTAGGCTTTTTAGGTCGGCAGTGCTGCAGTGTCAGTCCTTGAAGCAGCACAGAAGTTCGTCTGACAGAGTCCAGTTGTAGATCCAGAAGTGTCGGATTTGGTGGGGTCAGAGACCCAGTACTTATACTAACCCAGGGCAGAGACCTCCACTCCACCCGCGGAGTATGCAGAGATTTGCCTCCTCCGCGTTCCACTGAGAACGCAGAGAAGGCAAATCTCTGCACACTCCGCAGTGGAGCGGAGTTGGCCAGCCCCCACCTCTACCCCCCCTATATTAACAATTAATTCTACATTACTTAAAATTAAATTAAAACCACTTACCTGGCATGCGGCATCCCCGGGCTGCCCTCCTCCTCTTCCTCGCCGTCTGGGCAATTCTTTGAGAAAACTGCACATGCACGCGCACCTGCACATGCACATTTCTCGCAAGAAAGGCGCATGCGTGGGCGCGCGAGCATGTGCAGTTTTCTCAAAGAATTACCCAGACGGCGAGGAAGAGGAGGAGGGCAGCTCGGGGACGCTGCATGTCAGGTAAGTGGTTTAAATTTAATTTTAAGTAATGTAGACTTAATTGTTAATATGGGGGGATGGAGGCGGGTAGCGGAGCAGAGCGGAGTTCCATGGAGTTTGTTCGCAACTCTGTGGACCTCTGTGTAGCCCCGCTACGCCCACTACGCCCGGCATTAACTTATACCCAGTTGTGTCTTTGAAGTGGGTGAGACTTCAAAAAAGGGTCTTTGAAGTGCACAGAAGCCCTTTTTCCCAACTCTGGCTCGAGACTAGCAATAGTTGGCAATCAGCCCTTTGTTTGAGGACAGGACACTACCTATTCAGGTGTAAGTGTCAGCTCCTCCCTCCCCTCCTGCACAGGAAGGGCCATCAGAATGTAGTTGAGTGCTCAGATACACCTAACCTTTCTGTGTTTTGTTGCTGTCTAGAGGGAATGCACAAAGTGAAGCTGTCACCCACCCCAGACATGTATTGGAGTCAGGCTGCAGGCACACACAGAAGTGAGAGCAGAGAATTGTCCACTTTTAAAAGTGGAGTTTCTAAAATAGTAATGTTAAATCCAATTTTACCAGTAAAGAGGATTTATTATTACCATTCTGAATATATAAAACATGACTAACCTGCTTCTTTTTAATTTAGGAATTACAACTTAAAAGTGTATTAAGGAATTACCAATGTTAACCTACAAGAGGAGTAGGCCTCACAGTACTGAAAAACAAATTTTGGTATTGGTTACTACCAGAACACCCAAAACTTAAGAGTACATGTCCTACCTTTTACTTACACAGCATCCTGCCCTATGGGCTACCAAGGCCTGCCTTAGGAGTGACTTATGTGTAATAAAAGTCAAATGTAAGGCTTGGCAAAGAGTTTTAAATGCCAAGTCAGGCCTGATACAGGTTTGAAGAGCTACTGGTGTGGGAGGCACAATCAGTGCTGCAGGCCCACTGGTAGCATTTAATTTACAGGCCCTGGGGTAAAGTCTTTAGAGTTGTTGCTCAGATATGAATTTATCTTAAAGAAAGGAAAATACAAGAGGTGTTTAGCAGAGCAGGAACAAGTTGGTTTAATTAAGCAAAGCGGCCAGGAGAGCCTCAACAGAATGAGTCTGAGGAAAGACTCACCGTGTATAAAGTTTTAGCTGGTTTTACACACATCTTGTGAAGTACCATAAAACGATTTCTGCATTCTTAAAGGCCATTACAGTCCTAAAAAAACAAGTTTGGGCATCTGATAAGGACACAGATAGCTCTCGACTAGGCCCGGGCAGTAAACTCCGCTCGTGAAGTTTGCGTAATTTGGGCATTGCGCGCTCCACAGAGGAACACGGAGTTCCTGAATTCTGCCTTTCGGGCAAGTGGAGGTTTTTTTCCGTTCGAGTGCTCAAGATTTGCTTTGGCTCGCAAGACTTCTCGCACCGCTAATGAGCTCCCGCGAGACTCGCACTGCTTCCGGCTGCGAAGGCGCCAATCTAGTGCCGATCATGATTGCAAGTAGATCAGCTTTTCTGTAGGAGATGCAGCAGAAAGGCATTTGGAGTGGATTTTCTTCTCAAACTGGCCGTTGGAGTTGTTTTTTGTGTGCAATGAGCCATTTTTTTCAGGGTTTTTTTCAAACAGGAAGGAAGTGCCCCAAAGACTCCAACTTCCTGTTCCTGTCCAGCAGGCTCCTCCCAGTGCGTTGTCCCTCTCCTGGACACTATTCATTGGGATTTAGAGCTAGAAGGATCACTCTCCCTGTCTGCTGCACACATACCATTGGGTTTAAGGACTTTATATTTGAGATTTCACAAGTACATTGAAAAACTAGTGTATAGGGGTGTTGTCTGTTTGATTGGGGGCATGCACCTGGATTTATTTGTACCTTTATTTGATTTTTAAAATGTATTGTGGTGGGTGGCCTGCAGTTTTAGTTTGCATGTAATGTTTCTTCTTTTGTAAAGGAAAAATGTTGCACAGTTTACTACATTTTCTCCATATTTAAAAAAAAAAATTGCAATATTGATTTAATTCACTATATGGCCTAGTCTGCCAATGGGCCTTACAGCCAGTAGGCCCAGTGCTAGTCATGGGTGAATGAAACAACTGTTTCTGCATTGTCTGTTGAATTTAAACATCATTTAGGCAATGTATGGTATTGGATTAAAATATAACATGTGTTTTTTTGTGGTATTTAACCTTTTTGTTCCTGCAAACAGTGTATAGGTGGGGTAATGGCTTTGGACGATGTGTGTTGTAATCATTTTTAGTCCTGTTATTTTTCGATTTTGGCATTGCTGAATTAATGCTGTATTCTTTGTTACCATGCCTCCTTTTTCTGGCCGGTGTGTGAGTGCCGTAGGCCACCATTTGTCTTCATTCCCCATGCCATGTGACCAGGGGCCATTTTGTATAGTCAGTGTCCATAGACTTGCATGTGTTCTTTGTTTTCCGGGCCTCCTGCTTGTTGTTGTGACCATCAGGCTGGTGGCCATTTTGTGTAGCCAGCCAGTGTGTTTAGGCCTGGGTGGTGAACTTCGCTCCGTTCGCGGAGTTTGCGGAGTTTTCTGCACTCCGTACTCCGCACTCCGCGGAGCTTGCAAAGTGCAGAAAACTCTGCTTCGCGATGTGCAGTGGCGTTTTTTCCCCACTCGCGATCACGAACGGCAAGTTTGTGATCGAGAACGGTAAGTTCGCGATCGCGAGCTGCCGCTCGGGTAGAATTTCTACCCGATCGGCAGGAATACCAACACAAACTGCAGTTCGCACTGCACTCCGCCACTCGTGAAACTTCGCAGAGTTTTTTTGCAACTTCGCGGAGTTCCGCGTAGCAAAACTCCACGAACTACGCCCAGGCCTGCCCATTTTCCTAACATCTGGCATCAACCCCTTGTCTGCTATAGGTGCACAACAGCATTCATTGTCTAAGGATTATTCCATTGTCACCTGCACCTCCCTGAGTGACACATCTCAACGTGATGCACATAAAGCAAACAGATACATCTGTATGTTGTTGTTGTTGCTCTTTCTTATCCTTCATGAGTGTACACCATGAAAGTTTATGTTGGTGTGGTTTTACGAATGGGTAGTTAGACTGTATTGCTAATTATTTAAAATAACTTAAGTAACCGCACTAAATGATATTGTTTGTTTGTATTACTAATTGAACTGGAACAGTGCCATGTTTCACTGATGTTCTTCTTGCTTGTTTGCTTCTAGGTGTACAAGAGACTACTGCCAGACAGAAGGTTTGTGCACGACGTGACGCATGACTGACAACACAACACGGACATCTCTTCAGCTTGTGAAGCTTAGTGCCACTGCCATTTGACAGCTTCAATATGACCCCAAAGAAAGGTGCTGCCAAGAAGAGGCCAGTGGAGAGGTGAAGCAGATTTCAAGCACTGGCATGGCAACAACAACCTTTTCTGGCAAACTTTTGCCTGCCCACTGGCCACCGGTGAGCAAGCTGAGAGCAGCACTCATGCGTCAACAGCACCACCCCCCAACCTAAGCCCAGGACCATGTTTGTCAGAGATGCAGCCTGTTCAATCATGTTGACGCGACGAGTAGTGATGTTGAATGAAATTTGTCCCTTTTGCAAAGTAGTACACAATCGTTTTAGGAAACAGAGTAAAGTGGACAGCAATTGCAGTGCAGCCAGCAACAGTACATTCACCTGATGTTTGAGCTGAACAGGAGGTTGAGCTTCCTTCCGAGCAAGAAGTTGAACCTCCTCTTTTAGAACCACTAGCTCCCAGATCTCCAGCAATTAAATGGAAGAGTATTACTGCATCATCTTCTCCAAGCACCACTTCTGATGATGATAGGGACATGGAGTGGACCCCGGCAAAGTCCAGGAGACAACAGGAGAGGCAAGGAAAAAGAAAAGTTCCCAAAAGACTTAGGGGGATATGTACAAGAACTGCCTCTAACTAGCGTTAGCGTTAGTTAGTGGCAGTTTTCTTGCCTATCACCAAAAACTATCGCCCTGTTAGCGATGTGTTTACAATGCATCGCTACATGGTGATAGTTTCAGGTAGTCGTGGTGAAAACAGCCGCTAACACTAGTGTGAAGGCGATATAAATTCTGCCGTTAACTGGCAAAAACTGACGAAAGGCTAATTTGCGGGCACAAAATTCAGGTTAGTCAGACCAACGTGACTTTTTTTTGCCTCTAGAGGCAAAAATATCCTATAAGTCCGTCTCCAATGAAAAATAGGAAACAAAACCAATGGTATGCAGATTGGATCAGCCAGGGCCAAGTGCAGCACAGATCAACAACCCCCGCAAGACCCCCAACAGCCAGGATGACCAGTCAGAATCCCAGGGGAAGAGGAAATCCAGTGCTACAATCATGAAAAGAGGCGCATCGCTGGGCAAAACCAGTGATGCATCACTTATCATTGCGCACTCTTTGCATCACCATGGCATCCAAAACCTTGAAAGCGAGGACAGTCCCCGGGGCCTGGAGGCCTCGCTGGGCCTGCGTCTGGGCCCCGGAGTGGGATGCGGAGGTGCTGTGGAGTTGCTGGGCCGTGGTGTTAGACATTGAGGCATCGTCAATCGACCTCAACTGGTGCTGAACTCTGCCAGGTTGCATGGAGACATGTTGCTGACATGCGTGAGAAGATCGCCTGGTGCCCCTTGGAGCTGTGAATGGTAGAGTCACTCCTGCGCACCTACGTAGGGAGGTCTGCATTGCATACCCAGCGCCACCACCATACCGGGGAGCACGGAGGAGATTACCAATGGTGGGCTGCACCTCTCTGCATCACAGGCTGGAGGATGTTGCGCTGGCTGGTCGCAGTGGAGGGTGAGGCCCCTGAGCTGTGCCGAACTTGTCTGGCGGAAGCGCTGCAAATTCACACCTTAGGGGGCCCTGTTGCATCACCTGCATCAGGAGATTCCTCAGCGGACCTGGCGGCAACTGCTGTACCCTGGTTTGTGAAATCCCACCTGGCTGAGGCTCCTGCTGGCTGAGTCAAAGATTTGGAAAGATTGCAGCAGATTGCCCCACAGTGTCAATGCCCAGGTGAGGAGAAGGTGGGACATGTAGCGGAGGAGGCCCGGGGGTCGAGTTGGGCCCAGGCCTAGCACCTGTGGGAGACGTACCCCCAGTGGCAGCTCATCCGTGGCGGATGAGCATCACCCACGGCTTTCAAGCAGTGCAAGAAGAGCAAACATAACATGATTATAACTTTCAGATGTACTCTTGCTATGTTTCCTTTGCGGGCGGGAGTGTGGGTGGGACTGCTCTACTTATGGAGCAGGGCAGGGGTGGAGTGGTATGCCCACTCAAGTGTGCAATGACTGTTTGGTCAGCCCTCTCAGGCCGCCCAAAGCAGTCATGTGCACATTACTGTTCACAATTCAGGCTGCATTACAGCCTGAATGGAGAACATGCCCACCCCTTCAGCCCCTGGCTGTATGCCTTGGCACGGCGCTCAAGAACAATCGCAACACCGCATTGCAGCATTTTGATTGGCTTAGAGGAGGGAGCCTTGCTGCTTGTTTCCGGTTCCTGGAAGCAGACTCAGGAGGGCAGGAGCACAGAAGATGCGGTACCCTGCCTCGAGGTAAGAATTAAAAAAAATTATATTTACTACCCCCACTCCCTCCTGTGTCCCCGCCCCCCCAGGGTCCTTTCCCGTGTTTCCCACCTCCCAGCTGTCCAGCCCCCCGCAACACTACATAATGGCAGCTGCTATGCGGCAATGCACAGCGGGCATACCACTGTTGTGGCAAAGGCAAGCCCATCTGCGTCCGTCTGCCCCTGGACCACGCCCAGCAGCAAGGACCCTTTCTCTCGGACATTCTACCGCTATGACGCCTGCACTCTCCTCGCCATCAACCCTGGACGCCACACCACCTGCCATCTAGCAACACTGTAAAATTCTCTTGCATCCTGCGCCTCTAAAAACTACAAACGCACCTTCTGCCACATCAGCACACCAGCGCCTCCTGCCGCCCAGCCGACCAACAGTGCAGCTGACCGGCTCAATTGGATCCTCCTCAAAGTGCGATCCCTCCACAAACACGCAACAGAAATCTGGGACATCCTCGACGCCACCTCTTCAGACATCGCCTTCTTCTCGGAAACCTGGATCAACCTCTGCTCCAGACCGAACATTGCCATCACCATCCACGACAGCTACAAATTCACCCGCTTGGACCACACCGAGTGGCCAGGAGAAGGCATTGCCATTGTCTAAAAAAAGGCACACTCCGACTGACCACGGACTCTAAAGACCTGACGGTGACCATGGAACACCTCCACTTCCAGATCTGGACCAACCCCAATGCCACCTTCTGCGGCACCCTCATCTATAGGCCCCCCGGGCCATGAACCCCCATTCACTGATGCCATTGTAGACCTCATCGCACCCCAGGTTCTCCCATCCACTGACTACATCCTACTCGGAGACCTCAAGTTCCACCTGGACAACCCCAGTGACCAGAACACCACCCCCCTCCTGGGGTACCTCACCAACATCGGACTCAAGCAGCTAGTCACCACAACAACCCACATAGCCTGACACACAATGAAGCCCGTCTTCTCCACCAGTCCTGTGCCACATTATACCTGCATCAGGTATGACGTATGCAGGGTGGGCGTTCCCACGCAACAAAGCCTCATAGGAGTGGCGCAGTGAAATCCATCAGATTTCACTGCAACAGTTGTAGGACGCCACTACGTCAGTACCTTATGCCTGCCTCATGGCAGGCATAGTGTGATGCAGTGCCACAGGGATAGGCTGGCCCCATGCATTGCTGGAGTTGCATCATGCTTGTGACACAACTGCAGCAATGAGTGACTTTTGCACTGACAAATACGTCAGGATTCCAGACGTATCTGTCATTAATTGTGACAAGGAGCACTGTACAGTAAAGCAAACACAAGGAGATGATGGACGGAGTGCTGAAACTTTTCAAACACTCACCCCCAGTCACAGATCTGGGTTGAATTCATCATCATTCTTTAGCTCACTTTGCCACCCCAGTTCAGACACAGCTATATGCAAATCAGGCTTGACCCTGTGCCTCATGGGAACAGTCCAGCCCGAACTGCCAAGCCATGTCTTCCCTGGACCGGAAACAAGCATCCTGGGACCAGTTTCGGGCTAACAGCCCTCTTCAGCCAAGCTAGCTTGAATCCAGTGGCAAAGTGAGCAAGGGACCCACGTCTGGGCATACCCTGCCAACTAAGGGCGAACAAAGCAAACACAAGGAGATGATGGATGGAGTGCTGAAACTTTTCAAACACTCACCCCCAGTCACAGATCTGGGTTGAATCCATCATCATTCTTTAGCTCACTTTGCCACCCCAGTTCAGACACAGCTATATGCAAATCAGTCTTGACCCTGTGCCTTATGGGAACAGTTCAGCCCGAACTACCAAGCCATGTCTTCCCTGGACCGGAAACAAGCATCCTGGGACCGGTTTCGGGCTAACAGCCCTCATCAGCCAGGCTAGCTTGAATCCAGTGGCAAAGTGAGCAAGGGACCCACGTCTGGGCATACCCTGCCAACTAAGGGCGAACAAAGCAAACACAAGGAGATGATGGATGGAGTGCTGAAACTTTTCAAACACTCACCCCCAGTCACAGATCTGGGTTGAATCCATCATCATTCTTTAGCTCACTTTGCCACCCCAGTTCAGACACAGCTATATGCAAATCAGCCTTGACCCTGTGCCTCATGGGAACAGTCCAGCCCGAACTGCCAAGCCATGTCTTCCCTGGACCAGAAACAAGCATCCTGGGAGAGGTTTCAGGCTAACAGCCCTCATCAGCCAGGCTAGCTTGAATCCAGTGGCAAAGTGAGCAAGGGACCCACGTCTGGGCATACCCTGCCAACTTAGGGCGAACAAAGCAAACACAAGGAGATGATGTGTTGTGTAACCTTAAACGCCTAAGCTTGTCCACTCCAGACTTTGAGTCCATTTTTTATACCTAGAGGATTTCACAAATAATACTACTAGCTCCACATTAGCCAAAACTTACTAGTATTGTTATTTTTTGTATTTTAGCACTATCAGGCATTCTCATTTTGTCATCATGTAGTACTCAGGTGGTGTCAATTCTTTATAAAGCTTTGATAAATATATAACCCACTAAATCAGTCTTTCTTTTTCTATTTAGTTGCCTACGATGGATAATCAATCAAATATTCAGATTAATCCTACAGTTGGAGCTCGCCTGGGTGGAACTGGAAGTGGGACCTCGCTTGTGAAGTTGTGAGGCCTTACCTGTTATGGCTTTGTCTATATTCAGGTATGACAACTAATATGGATGAAATTTAACTTAGTAAGTAAGTAAGTAACTGCTACTATTTATCTAGGCTGTTGTAGACAATATAGGTCATCATGGCAGCATTCCCCTAATGGTCAAGAGAGTTAAAGAAGTATACCTCTATAACTAAGCGCTACGCTCTCTCTTGAGTTACAAACACATAAACAGGCCGTGTAAAACTAGCTGAAGGCAGCAGTGCAAAGTAAAAGTAAAACAAACCACTTCAGACATAAATTTAGATTGAATAAAATACTTTTTCCACTTTATTTACAAAGAAACCTACTCAAACAACATGCGCACCGCCTCCCCAACCAAAACCGACCAAAGCACCAACACTCAAAATGCCCAAGGAAAAAGTCACTCCAGTCCCAACTCCCTTCCCACCCTCTCCAACCAGCCCCAACAAACAACAAGTCCCTCCCATCAAAACAAAAAATTAAAAAAGGGCTAGAAGAGGGCATTATGGATAACAGTACAGAGCTGGTCCAGGCTCTGCTCCATTGTGATGAGCCGGTCCTCGATGGTGTTCAGCCACAGCAGGATGTGGCGCAGCAATGGCCTATTGTCAGTGTGGTAGGGGGTGGCAGCAGTTGGTTGGTGGCGGCGGCCCCGGCGATGGGATGGCCAGGAGGCTGGTAGCTGGGGGGGCCGGCTGCACTGGGGCCCGGCTGTTGTGCGTTACGTTCTTCCTCCTCCTCTTCCAGGGCCACCAGCTGCCGGTATTCTAGCTGGATATACTTGAGCCTCTGCCACCGCAGATGGACCTCTATCTCCTGCTTGGTGAATGGTCCAGCTGGACCAGCAGGAGCAGCTATATTGAGAAAAACAAAAAAGACATATTGTAAATAATGCTCTGTGCAAACAATTCTTGTAAATAACTAGGTGGCACAGTAGCAGTACATTGCTGGCCCCCTAGGGCCATTACAATTTGATGCGATAATGATTAGGAGAGTCACAAGGGTGTGGCGTGGGTGTGGGTCTCATGGCCTGCTTACCATGTATTTCTGACTGTGGGTTGACGGGGAGGTCACCTTGGGTAAATCCAACAACAATGGTGCGAGTTCACTGGAACTCCTGAAAATAATATGGCAGTCACTGGTGTTGTTTTTATTGAAATTCTCAATAGCTCGTGTACTGTTGTCATAGCATATATTGTTTTTCACCAATATTGACAAAGTCATGCATTCTTAGATGATGACATACATCGACCGCGCTTGTACTGGTAACAATGTGTGTACTTGGCTTATGGCATACATTAACATTGCTACAGCCGGTATCATCGATGTTGTGCAGACATTGATTATGACAGACATTGACACTGTTTTTATGAGAATTCATTATGTCATATGGGCACAGGTTATGGCATACGTTGCCATTGTATTTATTGGTATTGCTGTTGTTGGAGCTGCACATATCATGGTACTCATCGACATCGTATTTATCCATTCCAACAGAGTCCTAAGGCCTACAAAAGGATCAGCAAAAACAGAAGGCAAGCAGGCCAAAAATGTGGGGAACACCTCGCTAAGGATGGCAGGTCTAAGAGACCCCATTCCCGGGGGCTCAAGGGAAGCATTTTTAATAAAAATTATAAAAGAAATTGGGGAGGGGTCTGTGTGTCGGCCGTATCTCCGAGTCAGGGATTAGCCCTGAGGTACCCCATCCCCCAAAGCCCAACACAAATTGTGCGACCTAGGAAACCTAACCTGTTAGAAATTGGGTTTCTGGTTGGCTGAGGTATGCACACTGTACAAGCAGGAACCACAATCCTAGTCAGGGTAAGTCACAACATACCCTAAATGATGCTGTGCTCACCCTCTGGCAGCTTGGCACAGACTAGTCAGGCTTAACTTAAGAAGAAATGTGTAAAGTATTTGTGCAACACTTTGAACAGTAACACAGTAAAAACACTACAAAAAGACTCCACACAAGGTTAGATAAATAGAGAATATTTTTATAAATAAATTAAGACCAAAACGACAAAAATCCAACAAGTATAAGTCGAGATATGAAATTTTAAAGAATAAATGTAAAATAGCACTTAGAACCAATAAGCGCTTAAATGGGATATTTGGTTGCGCTAGACTGGGGCAAGGTCAAAATTTCAGACTGAACGCAGTGGTGCACTGGCCGGATACAGGGACCCACTTGGGCCCGCTGAACCAAAGTACCTTGATCCGGGATGCTCTCTCGTCGACGAAGATGCAAGTTGCAATCGAAGCTATGCGTCGAGCCATGCAGTGGACGAGATGCACCGATTTTCTCAATGCAACTGCGGTGATACGTTGGTTCCGAGTGTGAGGTGCTGGTTCCAAATGTGATGCACGGCTGCTGCTCCCACAGTAGAAAATACGTTGATTCCAAAGGCAATGCTCTGGTTCCGAAGGCGATGCACCTGGTCTGCTCCACGCAATGACAAGGATGTGCTTGTTCCGACTCACACATAGGCAAATATGCACCGGTAACGATGAGGATGTATGGGTTCTGGATGTAGAAGCGCCTTTAGCCTCACTTCCAAGGGTCCAATACTGTGGTGGCACCACTTGGCAGGGCAGACTCACAGTTTGGAGAGTCCAGATGTAGGTAGTTGGAAGTCTGTTATATCCCTGAGACTTCAATCAGGAGGCAAGACAGCTAGCCCTGGGAGTCACTCTCAGTTCAAGTGATGCAGGTCCAGTCCTTCTCACCCAGGTAGGAGAAAGCGGACAAGAACACAGCAAGACAAGAGTCCAGCACAGTAGCACCCCAGCAGTCCTTTCAGCAGCACAGCAGTTCTTCTTCTTGGAAGAGATGTCAAAGGTCCAGAAATGTACTGAAGTCATGGTGTCAGAGGTCCAGTACTTATACCCAGTGGTACCTTTGAAGTGGGGGAGACTTCAAAGGAAGCTTTGAAGTGAACTGAGGTCCTCCCTTCCTGCCCTGGTTCTAGACTCACTACAGGAGGATATGCAGCCCTTTGTGTGGGAACAGGACACAGCACTTTCAGATGTAGGCTGTGCTCAGCTCCTTCCTCCCATCTCACAGGAAGGCCCATCAAGCCACTTCTAAGATCCCTTTGTGTGTGACTGTATAAAAGAAATACACAAAGCCCAGCTGTCACCCACCCCAGACTGAACAGAGACAGTCAGCAGGCACCAAATGGCTAAAGCAAGTAAATGCCAACTTTCTAAAAGTGGCTTTTGCTTAACTGTAATCTAAAATCCAACTTCACCATAAGTTGTGATTTTAAATTAGGCACCCAGTGACACCAACTTCAAAAAATCTATCTCTTAACAATTGGGAATTACACTTAAACTATGCAATGAGATGTTCCCTATGTTATTCTAAGGGAGAGATAGGCCTTGCAGTAGTGAAAAACGAAATTGGGAGTTTTTCAGTACCAGGGCATGTAAAACTTAAAAGTGCATGTCCTGCCTTGTAAATAAATTGCGCCCTACCCTGAGGGTTAGGCAGGGCCTACCGTAGGGGTGACTTATATGCATAAAAAGGGAAGGTTTAGGCCTGGCAAGAGTGTTACCTTGCCAGATCGAAGTGGCAGTGTCAAACTGCTCATACAGGCTCTGCAATGGCAGACCTGAGCCAGGTTTAGTGGAGCAATAAAGTGGGTGGCACAATGAGTGCTACAGGCCCATTAGTAGCATTACAGGCCGTGGGCACTTATAAGAAAATGTAATATGCCAATTGGGGTTAAGCCAATGCTACCATGTTTAGGGGAGAGAACACAAACATTTTAGCACTGGTCAGCAGTGGTAAAGTGTGCAGAGTCGTAAAACCAGCAAAAACAAGGTCAAAACGAGGTTAGAAAATGGAGGGAGGCAGGCAAAAAGTTGGGGTAAGAGTCTGTAAGCCCACCCTAAGACTGTCAGGTCTAACACAACCCATGGGACACACCATGCTGATTGCACCTGCCCATAATCTACCTCCTTGCCCTGCATAGGAGCACAAAGTAAGGCTGCTCCTACAGGGTGGGAGCACATTGAATGTGGCCAGCTTCTATCAATACCTGAGGATGGGTGCTGACTGGGGGCTGGTGGGGCCGTGGAAGCCTCTGGCCTCCCCTGTAGCCTCTAACAAAATGCTGAGTTCTGGGTTCCCCTGGTGGGACAAGGGCACACACCGAAAAAATGGTTTGTGTGTCTTTTTCACCGGTACCCAGCATAGGTGCTGGCTGTAGAGCAGTAGGGAATACCCCTGTGGCCCTCGACAATTCTATTAGTTGTGTGTACCTCAAGTAGGACCAGAGCATCCTTAAAAAAAAAAACATGCAGAACTATATTGCACAGGAAAACACCAGCAGCATAGCTACAGTCTGTGTGGGGAGTTTAACTGCTATTTCAATCTGGCAAAATAAACCTTTTGCCAAGCCTAAACCTTCATTTTTATTATATATAAGTCACCTTTAAGGTAGGCCCTACACAGCCCAGAAGGCAGAGTGCAGTGTATTTAAAAAAGTTGAACACGTACTTTTAGGTTTTACATGCCCTGGTAGGGTCAAAAACTCTTAAATCTGTTTCACTCCTGCAAGGCCTACCTCTTACATAGGATAATATTGGACCCTCGCACCTCCAACCAGTCCCATGTAGCCTCCTTCGATGTGAAAAAATGTGCATGATCACCGTGTATAACCTTCAGCTTAGCTGGATATAGGAGCATATAGTGGAGGTTCATCGCCCTGAGTTTCTGTTTCACCCCTCCAAAGGAAGTTGTTGCACCAGGCGTGTGTAGTCTGTGAAAGTGCGGATCACATGATTTTCATAAATCGCTGCCCGCTACTTGGCGAGTCGCTATTAGGATACAGTCCTGATCCCTGTAGTTGAGAACTTTAGCAATGAGAGTTCGAGGGGGAGCACCTGCGGGGGGCTTTCGGCACAAGAGCTCGATGCGCTCTCTCAATTACAAATATAGCAGATAGTTCCGCTATGGGGAAAGTGTCTTTGATCCATTGTTTGAGAAAGAGCTCCCTTCTGCTTCCTCCGGAAATCCGTCAAATCTGAGATTGCTCCTTCGAGAGCGTCCCTCAGCATTGCAGGGCAGCTGATTTGACGGCTAAGTCTGTGAGGGCTGTTTCAATGTGCAGTTTAGTGATGTTTTGTTCTGTGGCAATGGATCTTTCCGCCACAGTGTGGAGATCGACCCGCAGTAGTCCAATATCAAGGCACATTGCATCTATTTTGGCCTGTACTGCCATGCTAGAAGTCTCTATGGCTGCTAGGATTTGAGCTCCAGTGGGGCCTGGCTGTGTACTCTTGCTCTCCAAGGGGACCTCACACATGGGATTCAGCATTGAGGCACCTCCCTGTGCTGTGTATTGGCTCATATTTATTTGTCGTGCCCCCCCCGCAGCCTGTCCTTGCCAATGTTTATATTTCCTGGGTGGCTGGATAGGCACGGGCGATTGTCGCACATTACCTTGGGGCGCCGTGGTCCGTGTGTTAAATTCCATATAGGTACCTCGATATAGGCTCAGTTAACATCTCACCTTTCACCTATATTCTCCCCTAAATTACATATGTTAGATCTGGGGGTCTCTAGTTGGCAATGGTATACACCTTTGTCCAAATAGGGACCCTTGCTTCTAAGTCAGGGAAAGGGGATTACACTACTGGATAACCCCTGTTCACCCCTTTGGTAGCTTGGCACGAGCAGACAGGCTTATCTCAGAGGCAGTGTGTTAAGCATTAGTGAACACATACAGTAATACAGTGAAAACACTACAGATGGACACCACACAGGTTTTATAAAAATAAGTATTCTTTATATAGACTTAACACCAGACCACAAACAACAAAAAAATCCACAATACTGTACTCAAAAATAGACTTAAAGATGGTAGAAGTAACTTAGTTCAAGATGATGATAAATGCGACACGTTTCTCACAAAAGTACCTTGGATGCGTAACGCAAAACAAACAAAGGATCCGCAGGGAGGGCGATGCGGCGAGCAGGTGCCTCAATGCGATGCGACGATCCGGTGCGATGCAATGAGAGTGTGCCCTTGATGCGATGCGACGATGTGAAGATGGTGCGTGCACGCCCGGCGGCCGTGCGGCGAACTCTGTACCTTTGGAGCAGCGACAGGCCCTGCGACACTCCTCTCCAGTGATGCGACGGCAGGCAGCTGCGACGGCGACATGCTTCTCGGGGGATGCGACGGCGACCCTTGCGGTGGCGACACGCTTCCCCGGTGATGCGACGGCAGGCAGTTGCGATGAAGCCACGCTTCTCCGGTGATGCGACGGCAGGCAGCTGCGACGAAGACACGCTTCTCTGGTGATGCAGCGGCGGCCTCTGTGGCGGCGACACGCTTCTCCGGTGATGCGACGGCAACAGCTGTGACAGCGACACACTTCTTCTCGTTGAGTCAAACTTCCAGCTCCCAGTGACACGCAGGCTTCTGCAGACAGAATCCCCAGCAAGGGAATTCAGGAGGGAGCTGGTGGTGAAATCTTGTAGCCCTGAGACTTCAGCAGGAGGCAAGCTCTAGTTCAAGCCCTTGGAGAAATATTCTGCAAGATGATGAAAGTTCTTTGAAAGTTCCTTCTCCTTTCCTTGGCAATGAAGACCACTGCAGGCCAACCCAGCAAACAGCACACTGGCAGAGGGGCAGTCCAAACTCCTGGAGCTTCCTTGGTTCTTCTCCTTGGCAAAGGTTTGTCTTGTTGTTCCAGAAGTGATCTAAAGTTCTGGGGTCAGGGCCCCAATATTTATACCAGCAAATCCTTTGTCCTCTGAGGGCAGAGGGTCCTGTACCTAGTCCAAACCAGTTCTGGGTGCATTCTGCCAGTGCACATCTTCTTCCTTTGTCAGAGTGGGCCAGGGTCATCAGACGCACCACAGGAGGTGGAGCCAGCATTGTGGAAGGCTGGCACAGCCCTATTCAGGCCCAGGTGCTACTCCTCCCACCACTCTACATGCAGATAGGTCTATTCAGCCCTGTGCTGACTCACCCTGTCTCCTGGAGCCCCCAGCCCCTGTCACTCACAAAACCAGACATACAATACACAAGCTAGCAGCGGCAGGCTGGATGGTTAGGCAAGAAATTACCTACTTTCTAAAAGTGGTATTTTCAAACACAGAATGTTAAAACCAACTTCACTAAAAGATGTATTTTATCATTCTGAGTTCAGGCATACTAAACTCGAATTTCTACCATGTTCCCTGGGTCAGTTAGGATTATAAGATGTTATAATCAAACTGCCCATTCTGACCTATGGGGACAGGTAGCCTTGCAATAGTGAAAAACGAAATAGGCTGTAATTCACTATCAGGTCATGCCACACATATCAGGGCATTACCTACCTTTTACATACAATGCACCCTGTCCTAGGGCCTACCTTAGGGGTGTCTGATATGCAGAAAAGGGAAGGTTTGGGGACTGGCAAGTGTGTCCACTTGCCAAGTCGACATGGCAGTCCCAGACTGCACACAGGTTCTGCAATGGCAGGCCTGAGCCATAGTTTACAAGCTGCTCCGGTGGGTGGCACAATCAGCGCTGCAAGCCCACCAGCAGCATTTGATTTACAGGCCCTGGGCACACACGGTGCACTGTACTAGGGTCTGACAAGTAAACCAAATAAGCCAATCATGGATTCACTAATCCATTACATCATCTTATAAAGAGAGCATATGCACTTTAGCACTGATCAGCAGTGGTAAAGTGCCCAGAGTCATAAAACCAACAAAACCAGGTCAGAAATAATACAGGAGGAAGGCAAAAAGTTCAGGGATGACCCTGCAAAAAGGGCCAAGTCCAACAACATACATAACGGTTCTTGGGGAATTGACCTTTTACCTTGATACAACACTACACCAGGAGATCGGGATTTCCCTAGTAGCAGCCTCATACATTATGCATGAGGATTCTTGGAAACTCAGCTGGGCCCAATGTTCCTGCATAATAACTATGTATAAAGTTCATTCCCGACGTCATCCTAAGTCCGACACTGGCACGGCAAGGTAAAACCCCCTGGGAGACCTTTGGGTATAAAAACATCAAATCTTGCTGAAACAAGCAGAGGAGATCAAGACTTCAATGCTGACACACTGACGCGAGACGCTGAAGCACACTGCATGCAGATACTCCAGCTCGCAGTGGTCTGACATCCCTTGCGGGGTGTCCAACCCGAGACTAGGATGGGGTCCCACAGTTTCTCACTTCAGGTAATGGGGGTTGACTTTATCCTAAAGGGATTCTTGGCTTAAATACCTACATACGTGCTAGGTACACTTAGGTACATCTAGTTCGGATGGCTTCGTAGGAGTACTCATTTTAATGTCATTTTATTTGTCATGTATTCTATATACTTGCCTGTATTCATGATTATGTTAGGATGGTAGAAATTTATAAAACTATGAAAGACCTCTCGCAGACCTATATTTCTTTAAAGCATAGCCTGTAGCTTATAAACGCCCCACAAAAAAAAACTACTTATTTCTATAGAAGAATCATTTAGAAACAACAATTTTTATTGGAAACCTTATTTTTTATTTTTTTATTTTTTATTTTTCATTTACGAAAAGTGAGAGTTCATTTATAAAATTGTTAAATTCGCAGATCACAAAAATACATTATGAGAATAATTCAACAGAAATTAACATAAATACATACATTTGAAATCAAAATCATGTCACTTCTTTATCATCACCATACCCCAGCAGACTCATACAAAAAGTGCAGCAAACACACTTCCTATCATACCAATCATTCAACCTAACATACATAAATGTGCATTAAAAGTACAATTTTACGACACAAATTGGATCCAACAGTTCAATAGATCATTTCATTTGTGATGTGAAAACATTCCATCAATTTCAGCAGTGTATAAAAATCACTATCATTTCATTGTTATATGAGAAACAACACCATCTGTCTTTTTTCTCGATATTTATCTCACTGGCTGGATTCCCAAAGGTCAGTGGTCGACGTACGTTTCGGTGGGACAAACATTCTTTTGTGTGTTAGGGGCATTCCTGACACCATGCTGCTCTTTTGAAGCTGTAATTTAGACATATTTAATGGTAAATACACATTATCGGAATGATACAGAGGTCTGGTTTCACAAAAAGCGCTATGGAATAATCTCTGTTTTTTTGGCGCATTTCGAATAAATGACCGAGAGGTGCATACCCACGAAATAAATGGTCCCGGGTACATCCGAATCCTTACTGTGAGTTGCAAGAAGAGAAGTTTTCGTTTTTCTAAAGTGGCCCATATGCTGATTAGTACCACTTCCTACGATTGACTAAATGAGTTTTCAGATACCCCCGCTCCTATTTTTAATATTTTCACTGTACAAATCTAAATATTGGTCCTGATGAAGGTGGTGAAACAAATGTTTGTACCACCGAAACGTACGTCGACCACTGACCTTTGGGAATCCAGCCAGTGAGATAAATATAGAGAAAAAAGACAGATGGTGTTGTTTCTCATATAACAATGAAATGATAGTGATTTTTATACACTGCTGAAATTGATGGAATGTTTTCACATCACAAATGAAATGATCTATTGAACTGTTGGATCCTATTTGTGTCGTAAAATTGTACTTTTAATGCACATTTATGTATGTTAGGTTGAATGATTGGTATGATAGGAAGTGTGTTTGCTGCACTTTTTGTATGAGTCTGCTGGGGTATGGTGATGATAAAGAAGTGACATGATTTTGATTTCAAATGTATGTATTTATGTTAATTTCTGTTGAATTATTCTCATAATGTATTTTTGTGATCTGCAAATTTAACAATTTTATAAATGAACTCTCACTTTTCGTAAATGAAAACTAAAAAATATAAAAATAAGGTTTCCAATAAAAATTGTTGTTTCTAAATGATTCTTCTATAGAAATAAGTAGTTGTTTTTTTGTGGGGCGTTTATAAGCTACAGGCTTTGCTTTAAAGAAATATAGGTCTGCGAGAGGTCTTTCATAGTTTTTGTCCTTTTCTTTCCCCCTCCTCTCGGACCTCAATTTAAATTAAGGGGTACCTTTTTGTCATTAGGATGGTAGAAATCTACCATCCTTTTACTTTCTTAGTGCTTCTAGTTATTTATATCTGCTACTGTCTAATGATCGTTACAGCACATCTATTTTACACAAGAATAACGATTGGTCAATAAATACTTTTTGAAAACGTCCCTACCATTTATTCTGTGTATCTCTGAGATTAATTGAGCACGAGTGGCTGAGCGAAAAGTAGTACACTGTTTCCACGGTCCTGAGGGATCAGGGTTGTCATATTCGAGGGTTGCCAAGAACTATTCTCTCCTTGGTAAGAGGATTTTCTAGTGGCACTGTGAGCTAGCTGGTACAAAGGCCAACTTACCCGGTGGGTGTGTCTGGAATCAATCTGGACACCAAGCCCACAGTGTACGTTGTCCAAACGCGCAGATCCTGTACAGTTTATATAGGAACTACACAACACGTGAGGTCCCCTGTAGCAATGGGCTGGGCCCCATATCCCTAGAGAGCACCCAAGTACACGTAGATTTGAACTTAGTACACTGCGAAGGCTTCTCGCTATGTACTTCAGAAACACCGGCGGCAGTCTCTGTAGGTCGAGAGCCTCACGTGTGGCTGTGTCTTTATTATGGCCCTTATGTGGAGGTATGTAGTCTGTCTAGGCACCCATGGGGTCAGGGGTGTGGTGCCTCAATTGATGGGCATGGGGGAGCACTGTGTAGGTGGTTATATGCTGCTCTTCGTCCCCTTGTCCACATTATAGTAGTCTCACAGCCTCTTGAAACGTGTCTCAAGATGGATAGGGCCTCCTCTCCAGTTATACCGCCTACCGGGTGGGCTACAGAGGTGTGGGCTCTTGAGTAACTTATCTTTTATTTTCCCTTTTTCGTCCCCCTTCCTTGTTTTGTCAGGGGAAAGCCACGTTGGAAGTGTGACTGTCGTGTCCCGCCCGTGGCTATGTCCACCTTTCCGTCTGGCCTAGAGCAGGGACGATGTGGCCAGGTCCAGATGCCGCCGCCCGGTGCCCTCCTGTCTCTTATGCACCACCTGGGATCTGTAGTTTGCTTATTAATGGTACCCCACTGATCTTATGTATTGTGCGCCGAGGCTCCCAGCAGGGCCTGACCTCCACTAAGGCACCTCTATCACTTGTTCAGCATCTGGTGAGGGCGCTGCGAGCCTATGTGGCCGGCGGCCCTGCTTCACCTTGAATCTCCGTTAGGGTCTGGCATGGAGATCCAGGCCCAGTTTCAGCAGGGCATCTGTGCGCTCACCTCTTATGCTCTGGCCTCATGTGACTCCGGCAGTGCGCAAACACAGTCCTCTCCACTCCTTTTCTGTTGTTTTTGTGGAAAGGGCCTTCTTCACGCGAGGCCCTAGCGTCAAGTCTTCGGGTTGGGCCTCCTTTTGCCATAATCTGACCTCATCTTCACTCCTGGTTGGGGCTGTGGAATATATGGGGGACCGACCCATCATCAGCAGGTGAGGAGTCAGAGGGATCGGCTCTGTCCACAGCGCGCGGTCCCCTGGAGCCCATATGCCCGGCTCCGTGACACTCTCTGGGGCCCGGAGAGGGGCTCGTTTTTCTGTCTTCACCTCGCGGTTTTACCCTCCCCCCGGCTCAGTTCTAGTTCTTGTCTCCAGGCCAGGGCGCCAAGACTGGCAGGTAGCGGCTGGACTGGTAGGGGAATTAAAGGATATTTAGACGGGCGGACAGCAGAGCTCCTTAAGCTGCGTCAGCTCCAGTCGCCATCTTGGCCATGCCCCAGTGAGCGGAGTTGTCTACTCACTCACATGGGAGGCCAGAAGCAGGAAGAAGCAGTGATGCTAGTGGCGTCAGAGGCCGGGTAGTAATAAAGACGGATAAAACTTCTGGGAAGATCCTGGAACACTGGATGCCCTGGTCAAGGCAGAAGACTGAGGACAGAAGTTGGTAGAAGGCGATAGATGGTAGACGAAGGAGTGTCTCACGCTACACTGCACAGGCACGAGAATAGACAGGAGGCTTGTTTGCATTGTGTTGTACTCCAGACCCAATCTGGACCTTGAGCTCACTAAGCTTTCGCATTTCGAGTTACCTTGACCACAGAATCCACTGAACAAGCTAAACTATGGTCTGGACTCAAATCCAAAGAGGTCGGTATCTGATTGTTAATAGTGGAGGGTGAATTCACAGTAAATTGTTAATTAAAATGATTTTTCCAACCTTGCGCCCTATTAAAAGAGATTTCTTAGGGGTGACCTTGCCTCTTGTTTTACAGACAAAATACCAAACATCTCTCAAATTCCATTTGATAAGTGAGTCATTAATCCATGTACAAACTCATGGAATTTGTTAATCCTTTTAGCTATGTGATAAAATCCCAGGGTGGCATTTGAATAATCCTGATTTAATATGAGGCATTTTAACATCATTCTGAGCTCCAACAGATGGCCCTGACACATTATTCAATACTTTATTCAAAAAGTCTATTTACCAAAGTCAGAGAGGCCTATGTGAATCGGACGCAATAAATCAAGTAATAATTTGTCCACAATAAATCAAGTAATAATTTGTCCTTCTCCCACATCGCAGCAAAGACCTGGAACAGCCTTCCCAGGCACCTCCGGACCATCACCTCACTTTTCTGAATGGCCCTCCAGACCTGGCTGTTGAAATGAGCCTCCGGGACCTGCACGGGCCTGGATAATCAGGTGATTAGATGCGGTTTATAAATCCAGATTAATTGATTGATTGATTGACTGAATGAATTAAAATTATGTGTGAATTATTAAACTTAATTCCAGGTTGTTTGAAGGTCAGCAGTGATCTATAAGGTTCTGATATATATTTAAAATGAGTGTGCAGTGAAATTATCATGTTATTACTATCATCTTACAGCATTTATCAAGGTTTATTTTTCTCAAATTAACCTGCTTACAAAATGTAAAATAGCTGTTCACAGCTCCTTCTCTGCGAGGGAGAGAGATAGAGAGAGACCAGGGCGTTTAACACAGAGGCGCGGCTCCATATTGAGCTGTTGGTCCCATAATAATTTTTCTCCTACGAACATTCCAACCCGGCCTAGAGGAAAGGCCTGAAAACTGGACAAACATAAACTAAGAACATGTATGAATGTTTGCTGTTCCTATTGAAATACTGATTCCCATTGTGTCAATTCTTTTGATGCTTAGGGATATATTTATCGTTCTTTTACGCAAATCAGTAAGACAACTTGCTGCTGTGCGTGAAAGAGAGAGGGCAGGCATAAGACATATCTACCAAGATATGGCTCATTCATGTCCTCTGCCTAAACTGGGCCACAATCAGCCGTCTAGCACCTACACAGGTACCCTTGTGCCATGGAGCAAGGGTTCCTGTGTTGCAGGCAGGATAGTTTTTGTGCAGGAAGGGACACCTTCCTGCACAAAAACAATCCTTAGAGGCATATTACTCTCTACTACGGCCTCATTTAAAATATTTTGATGTAGGGCAGTGCGTAAGCCTTCCTGCTGTGCTGCTGTACGTCAAAAGAAATGGGCAGGAATGCGCTTTATCTATGAGCGATGGCGCATTCCTGTCCTCTTCCACAGCACTGGTGTACAAATGGCTGCCATGCGCCAATACAGGCCCCCTTGCACCATTGTGAAAGGGTGTCTGCGTTGAAATCAAGTTGTTTTTGTGGAGGAAGGGAATCTTGGGGCACTCGGTAGGAATACCCTGACCTCCTCGGCCTGGTGGTGGGGTCCCAAAAGGACGCCCGCCTCGTGTCAATTTTCTTTTTCTTTTTTATGAAATTTTGCTGCGAATTCATGGAGGATCATCAAATTTGTGTTGAAATTTTAAAAAAAAGCAAGCGCAGTCTACCGTACTTGTTTTTTTTAAGCCCCCAAGGTGAACCAATTTCCCAGGGGGAAAAAATATTTACTAGCATTTTGAGAGAGGAGGCACAAGTGCCCCCCAGGCAGATTTCAGCCCCGGGAACCCCATCCAACGGGGCCTAGTGCTATTTGCTGGGGGAGCTCTCCTCCCATACCGTTTTTGGCACTGGGGACCCCATCGTCTGGGGCCCAGCCTTATTTGAAAATGGAGTGGGATGCACACGGCCGCCCTCCCCGAGGCTGATTTTGGCCCTGGGGCCCCCAGGGCCCATCTGTATTTGAAAAGCGAGAGGGGGCACGCCGACCCCATCCCCTGTGGCTGGGTCATATATGCAAAGGGGCGGGGGCTGCGCTGTCCCCTTCCCTGAGCCATTAATGGCCCTGGAGACCCCATCCCCAAGGGATGACTTATAGGCTATGTCCCAGAGTGCCCACCCCTGGGACATAGCGGTTTCCCTGCCCGCAGTGGCATGGACAGGGAAACCTGTGTTTGTTCTTGCTGTGCAGCAGCAATTTCAATTATTCTACTTGGGAGGAGCAAACACCGAGTCCGCTCCCAGCAGGCGGGAGCTTGAAAAATGCTCCCACACGCTAAGAGCAGACTTTTCATCTTATGCATCTTACTTTTCATCACACTTAAGCGGGCAGGGAAACAGATGAAAAGATTGCTCCCGCCCATAGGGAGAAGCATAATTAGCTGCTCACTGTGGGGGGCATTGCTGACTTCTGCTGAAAGTGGGGAGCCAGCTGGGGCCATGGGGGCCACGGGGCTCCCCCTGCAGCCCCCAACAAAAGTGTGGTGGGTGCCCTGGATGGGCACCTGGGCATCCACCCTTTGTAGTCTGGGCTGTGAGGGATAGGGTCCCATGCTTAAATTGGCCCGTTTAGGGGTGCTGCATATCCCCCTCCCTCTTTTCAAATAAGGCTGGGCCCCGGGGGATGGGTACCCCAGGGCCAAAATCAGAACAGGGAGGCAGACCATGTGCCCTCCTAAATATGTTGACGGGTGATTAGGTCCTCAGGACATAAAATGGCCCAGGGAGAGGGGAGCGTACCCCTTCCCCTAAAAAATGTGCCAGGCCCGAGGGGATAGAATCCCGAGATCAAAATAAGCCTGGGGAGTTGGGCCGCTTACCCCTCCCACTAATTTTAGTTAATGACTCTGTGGGATGGGGTCCTCAGGGCTTATCAAGACTCAGGGCGGGGGCTTCACAGCCCATCCCCCTTTATTTTTAAAAATGGCCCTGGGGGATAGGGTCCCGAGGGCCTTACAAGGCTCGGGGAAGGGGTTCCATGTGGCCCCCCTCCTGTTTGCATTAATTGTGGCCCTGGGGGATTGGGCTCTCAGGGCCTAACAAGACTCAGAGAGGAAGCCACACAGTCCCCCCTTAATTTTAAGAGTAGCCCTGGTGCATATAGTCCCTGGGGCCGAATAAGGCTCGGGGAGAAGGCCACTTGGCCCTATTCCCCTTTAAAAACAATGAAGCCCTGGGAGGATGGGGTCCTCAGGGTCTAAGGAGGCTCGGGGAGGAGGCCAGGTGCCTCCCTCCTCTTTACAAAAAGGCCCTGTGGCCAACTCCCCGATGCACACGGCCAAAGGCTGTATATGGTGTAGGGGTGACTGCCTTTGGGGGGTTGCCCACATGGCCTGGCCACAGGTCAGGGCTTGTAGCCACGCTCCCACTGCATCGCGGCCAAAGGCTGCATCCAGTGTGGGGTTGGCTGCAGCAGGGGGTAGGCTGTAGGCCCTGCTGCCACCCTCCTGCCTCACTGATAATGTCACTGTGCATGGCGGGGCACAAATTATAGTTACTTGAGATAACTATAACTGGTGAATTTCAGTGGTTTAAGCGTTTAAAATGTTGTATTATAACGGAACATTACACGTAACTATAACTTTACTTTAACCTTTGAGGGATTATTTACAAGCCCCTTGCGACCCTTTTGCGCCGCCGGGCATCACTTTTTGTGACGCAGTAGCGGCGTAAACAATGCACCAGGTTGTGCCCTATTTACAAACTTATGCATCTAGGCTGCTGCGTCACCTTGTAAACCCCTGCGCCACATTATACCTGCCTCTGGTATAATGTATGCAGGGTGGACGTTCCCATGCCAGAAAGCCTCATAGAAGTGACACAGTGAAATCTACAAGATTTCACTGCGCCGCTTCTAGGACACCACTGCGTCAAAACCTCATGCCTGCAAGCAGGCGTAAGGAGAGAGGCAGTGCAATAAGAATAGGCGTCCTCCATGCATTGGTGGAGGTGCATCAGGCTTAGGACACAACTCAAGCAATGCGTGGGTTTTGCACCGACAGATACGTCAGAATTTCTGATGCATCTGTCAATCCTTGCGTCATGGTGCGCCTATTATAAATACGGCGCATCCATGGTGGCACAAGGGTTTCTTTCGCAGGCGCAAGGATACGAGCGCATCGCTGCTTTAGCACAGCTATTCGTCAGTTTCTGGTAAAATAAGGCCGTTGGTTTTTTCAGTGCATATAGATGTAGATATAAAACATGGGGGTCTTAAAATGCTTTTCTCCAGGCAATTTCCACAGGGAAAAGTAAGATAATGATACAGAAAAGAACTGTTAAAAAGAATGACACAAAATTTGGCAGAAAGCTAGATCTTCCCTCAGAAAGGTGCTTTTTGTGACATGGTGAAATTCTATTGAGCTGTTTTAGAGACATATTGTTTAAAATGAATAAATATAAAGTTGCAGTGGGCCTTCACAGGAACGGAAGATCAACAGTAAAGGATTGGAAACTCAAAATCAACAGAGATGTTGGGCGACCATTTTATGACTCTGGGACTCAGTCCCCATGTCCTGAAAAAAGGGAAGTCATTTACGGAGGGGGCAGGATAGGGATACTCTGACCCCTTAGGCCTATCCCCTGTAGTAACAAAGGAAACATAAACATGGTGGGGCAGGGCTCATGGGTTTGTTGCATTTTATTCTTTTAATATGGGGAGGCGGTCTGCATGAGTGCCGCTGCCCAAACCAGGTATTGGCCCAGAGGACGCTGTTAGAAATTGGGTTTCCGCTTGGCAGAGGTATGCACCCTGTCCGAGCAGGAACAACAATCCTGGTCAGGGTAGGCTAGGTACACACTAAAAGATAACCAGTGCTCATCCTGTGGTAGCTTGGCACAGAGCAGTAAGGCTTATCTAAATAGGCAATGTGTATAGTATGTGTGCAACACACACACACACAGTAACACAATGAAAACACCACAAAAAGACTCCACACTGGCTTTGAAAAATAGACTATAATTTTATAAATAAATCAAGACCAAAATGACAAAATCCAATAAGTAGAAGTTGAGTTATACATTTTTAAAGACTAAGCAGAGTTCTAGCTCTTAGAAGCAATAAGCGCCTATGGGAGTTATCTGGTCGTGCTGGACCAGGGCAAAGTCAACAGTTTGAGCCGACCACGATAAAATGCAGAAAGGAGACAGGAGGCACACAGGCAGGCCCAAAGAACAGAGTAACTTCATCCTGGTCACAACAGCGAGATGCGTGGTGCAGACACGTGATGTGTCAATGTCGAGCCAGCAGTCGAGGTGATGCGACTATCTTCTCCACTTAGTGATGGTGATGCTTCGGTTCTGAAGATAAAGTGCTGAGCCGAGATGCGCTAATTTCAAAGTGCAATAAGGTGGCTTTCTTCACGCAGTTGAAGGATGTGTCGATCTCTGTAGACTACTGTGGCGGAGATGTGCAGTACTGTACATTGGATTCTGCAGGTGCTGCAGTGGTTCTGATGCGATGCTCTGGGTTCTGCTCCTGCCCCAAGGACGATGCGTAAATTCCTGCTCATGCAGTCAGCAGATGCATCGGTGCCTCTGAAGCAAGTATCTGGTCCCACCTCCAGTGAGGCAGGGACAAGAGCAGGGGTAGAGACATTGATTTCCCTGGGTCTCAACAACAGGAGTCCAGCTCTCCTCAGCAGGGTCAGAGAGCTGCAGGCAGCAGGGCAGCACAAGAGACAAGTAGGCTTTTCAGGTCAGCAGTGCAGCAGTGTCAGTCCTTGAAGCAGCACAGAAGTTCTTCTGACAGAGTCCAGTTGTAGATCCAGAAGTGTCTGATTTCGTGGGGTCAGAGACCCAGTACTTATACTAACCCCGGGCAGAGACCTCCGCTCTGCCCGCGGAGTGAGCGGAGATTTGCCTCCTACGTGTTCCGCGGAGAACGCGGAGAAGGCAAATCTCTGCACACTCCGTGGAGTTAGCCAGCCCTCACCTCCACCCCCTATATTAACAATTAATTCTACATTACTTAAAATTAAATTAAAACCACTTACCTGGCATGTGGCGTCCCCGGGCTGCCATCCTCTTCTTCCTCGCCATCTGGGTAATTCTTTGAGAAAACTGGCATTGCGTGCATGCCCGCGCATTTCTCACAAGAAAGGCGCATGTGCGGGTGTGCGCGCATGTGCAGTTTTCTGAAAGAATTACAGAGAGTGCAAGGAAGATGAGGAGAGCAGCTTGGGGACGCTGCATGCCAGGTAAGTGGTTTTAATTTAATTTTATGTAATGTAGAATTAATTGTTAATATGAGGGGGTGGAGGCGGGTGGCATAGCGTAGCGGAGTTCCATGGAGTTTGTTCGCAACTCCGTGGACCTCTGCGGAGCCCCGCTACACCCCTACGCCCGGTGTTAACTTATACCCAGTTGTGCCGTTGAAGTGGGCGTGACTTCAAAAAAGGGTCTTTGAAGTGCACAGAAGACCTTTTTCCCAACCCTAGCAGTAGTTGGCAATCAGCCCTTTGTTTGAGGACAGGACACTACCTATTCAGGTGTAAGTGTCAGCTCCTCCCTCCCCTCCTGCACAGGAAGGGCCATCAGAATGTAGTTGAGTGCTCAGACACACCTAAACTTTCTGTGTTTGTTGCTGTCTAGAGGGAATGCACAAAGTGAAGCTGTCACCCACCCCAGACATGTATTGGAGTCAGGCTGCAGGCACACACAGAAGTGAGAGCAGAGAAATGTCCACTTTTTAAAGTGGCATTTCTAAAATAGTAATGTTAAATCCAATTTTACCATTAAAGAGGATTTATTATTATCATTCTTAATATATATAACATGACAAACCTGCTCCTTTTTAATCAGGAATTACAACTTAAAAGTGTATTAACGAATTACCAATGTTAACCTACGAGAGGAGTAGGCCTCACAGTACTAAAAAACGAATGTTGGTATTGGTTACTACCAGGACACACAAAACTTAAGAGTACATGTCCTACCTTTTACTTACACAGCATCCTGCCCTATGGGCTACCAAGGCCTGCCTTAGGAGTGACTTATGTGTAATAAAAGTCAAATGTAAGGCTTGGCAAAGAGTTTTAAATGCCAAGTCAGGCTGAGACAGGTTTGAAGAGCTACTTGTGTGGGAGGCACAATCAATGCTGCAGGCCCACTAGTAGCATTTAATTTACAGGCCCTGGGGGAAGCATATGTACTTTAGCACTGGTCAGCAGCGGTAAAGTCCTTAGAGTTGTTGCTCGGATATGAATTTATCTTAAAGAAAGGCAAATACAAGAGGTGTTTAGCAGAGCAGGAACAAGTTGGTTTAATTAAGCGCAGCGGCCGTGAGAGACCTCAACAGAATGAGTCTGAGGAAAGACTCATCGTGTATAAAGTTTTAGCTGGTTTTACACACATCTTGTGAAGTACCATAAAACGATTTCTGCATTCTTAAAGGCCACTACAGTCCTAAAAAAACAAGTTTGGGCATTTGATAAGGACACAGATAGCTCTCGACTAGGCCCTGGCAGTAAACTCCGCTCCGCTTGTGAAGTTTGCGTAATTCGGGCATTGCACGCTCCAGAGAGGAACAGGGAGTTCCTGAATTCTGCCTTTCGGGCACGAAGTGGAGGTTTTTTTTCCGTTTGAGTTTTCATGATTTGCTTTGGCTCGCAAGACTTCTCGCACCGCTAATGAGCTCTGGCGAGACTCGCACTGCTTCCGGCCACGAAGGCGCCAATCTAGTGCCGATCATGATTGCAAGTAGAGCAGCTTTTCTGTAGGAGATGCAGCAGAAAGGCATTTGGAGTGGATTTTCTTCTCAAACTGGCTGTTGGAGTTGTTTTTTGCGTGCGATGAGCCATTTTTTTCAGGGTTTTTTCAAACAGGAACAAAGTGCCCCAAAGACTCTAACTTCCTGTTCCTGTCCAGAAGGCTCCTCTCAGTGCTTTGTCCCTCTCCTGGACACTATTCATTAGGATTTGGAGCTGGAAGAATCACTCTCCCTGCCTGCTGCATACATACCATTGACTTTATATTTGAGATTTCACAAGTACATTGAAAAACTAGTGTATAGGGGTGTTGTCTGTTTGATTAGGGGCATGCACCGGGATTTATTTGTAATTTTATTTTATTTTTAAAATTTATTGTGGTGGGTGGCCTGCAGTTTTAGTTTGCATGTAATTTTTCTTCTTTTGTAAAGGAAAAATGTTGCACAGTTTACTACTTCTATGTTTTAAAAAAAAATTGCAATATTGATTTAATTCACTATGTGGCCTAGTCTGCCAATGCACCTTCCAGTCAGTAGGCCCAGTGCTAGTCATGGGTGAATGAAGCAACTGTTTCTGCATTGTCTGTTGAATTTAAACATCATTTAGGCTATGGATGGTATTGGATTAAAATATAAAATGTGTTTTTTTGTGGTATTTAACCTTTTTGTTCCTGCAAACAGTGTATAGGTGGGGTAATGGCTTTGGACAATGTGTCTTGTTGTAATAATTTTTAGTCCTGTTATTTTTCGATTTTGGCATTGCTGAATTAATGCTGTATTCTTTGTGTTACCATGCATCCTTTGTCTAGCCAGTGTGTGAGTATGTGTGTGTGCCATAGGCCACCATTTGTCTTTATTCCCCATGCCATGTGGCCAGGGGCCATTTTGTATAGTCAATGTCCATAGGCTTGCATGTGTTCTTTGTTTTGCAGGCCTCCTGCTTGTTGTTGTGACCATCAGGCTGGTGGCCTTTTTGTGTAGCCAGCCATTGTGTTTTTGCCATAGCCCTGCATGTCATTTTTGTTGTGGCCATGTCTCCTTGCTCAATGTTGTTGTTGTTGATGACCATGTGGCACTGGCTGGCAGCCATTTTGTGCATCCAGCCAGTGTGGCCCTTTGCAATAGGCTTATATGGATGGTTGGGAATGATAGCAGTTTAATGAATTAATAGGTTTGAGGATAATTTCACTTATTTAATGATTTAATTTTTCCCATTTTCCTAACATCTGGCATCAACGCCATGTCTACTATAGGTGCACAACAGCATTCATTGTCTAAGGATTATTCCATTGTCACCTGCACCTCCCTGAGTGACACATCCCAACGTGATGCACATAAAGCAAACAGTTACATCTGTATGTTGTTGTTGTTGCTCTTTCTTATCCTTCCTGAGTGTACACCATGAAAGTTTATGTTGGTGTGATTTTACGAATGGATAGCTAGACTGTATTGCTAATTATTTAAAATAACTTAAGTAACCACACTAAATGATATTGTTTGTTTGTATTACTAATCGAACTGGAACAATGCCATGTTTCACTGATGTTCTTATTGCTTGTTTGCTTCTAGGTGCACAAGAGACTACTGCCAGACAGAAGGCCTGTGCACGACGTGATGCCTGACTGACAACACAACACGGACATTCTTCAGCTTGTGAAGCTTAGTGCCACTGCCATTTAACAGCTTCATTTTGGCCCCAAAGAAAGGTGCTGCCAAGAAGAGGCCAGTGGAGAGGTGAAGCAGATTTCAAGCACTGGCATTGCAACAACAACCTTTTCTGGCAAACGTTTGCCTGTCCACCGGCCACTGCTGAGCAAGCTGAGAGCAGCACTCATGCATCAACAGCACCACCCCACAACCTAAGTCCAGGACCATGTTTGTCAGTGAGGCAGCCAGTGCAATCATGTTGACGCGACGAGTAGTGATGTTGAATGGGATTTGTCCCTTTTGCAAAGTAGTACACAATCGTTTCAGAAAACAGAGTAAAGTAGACAGCAGCTGCAGTGCAGCCAGCAACAGTACATTTGCCTGATGTTTGAGCCAAACAGGAGGTTGAGCTTCCTTCTGAGCAAGAAGTTGAACCTCCTCTTTTAGAACCACTGGCTCCCAGATCTCCAGCAATTAAAAGGAAGAGTATTACTGCACCATCTTCTCCAAGCACAACTTCTGATGATGATGATGATAAGGACATGGAGTGGACCCCGGCAAAGTCCAGGAGACAACAGGAGAGGCAAGGAAAAAGAAAAGTTCCCAAAAGACTTAGGGGGATATGTACAAGATCTGCCTCTAACTAGCGTTAGCGTTAGTTATCGGCAGTTTTCTTGCCTATCATCAAAAACTATCGCCCTGTTAGCGATGTGTTTACAATACGTCGCTACATGGCGATAGTTTCAGGTAGTCGTGGTGAAAACTGCCGCTAACACTAGCGTGAAGGCGATACAAATTCTGCCGTTAACGGGCAAAAACTGGCCAAAGGCCAATTTGCGGGCAAAAAACTCAGGTTAGTCAGACCATTGTGACTTTTTTTGCCTCTAGAGGCAAAAATAGCCTATAAGTCAACGTCCAATGAAAAATTGGAAACAAAACCAATGGAATGCAGATTGGAGCAGCCTGGGCCAAGTGCAGCACAGATCAACAACCCCCCAAGCCCCCAACAGCCAGGATGACCAGCCAGAATCCCAGGGGAAGAGGAAATCCAGGGCTACAATCATGAAAAGAGGCGCATCGCTGGGCAAAACCAGTGATGCATCACTTATCATTGCGCACTCCTTGCAACACTATGGCATCCAAAACCTTGAAAGCGAGGACAGTCACCGTGGCCTGGAGGCCTCGCTGGGCCTGCGTCTGGGCCCTGGAGTAGGATGCAGAGGTGCTCTGGAGTTGCTGGGCCTTGGTGGTTAGACATTGAGGCATCGGTGATTGCCCTTACCTGGTGGTGAAGTCTGCCAGGTCGCATGGAGACATGTTGCTGACATGTGTGAGAAGATCGCCTGGTGCCCCTTGGAGCTGTGAATGGTAGAGTCACTCCTGCGCACCAACGCAGGGAGGTCTGCATCGCATACCACGTGCCACCACTACACCGGGGAGCACGGAGGAGATTACCAGTGGTGGGCTGCATCTCTCTGCATCACAGGACGGAGGATGTTGTGCTGGCTGGACGCAGTAGAGGGTGAGGCCCCTGAGCTGCACCAAACTTGTGTGGCGGAAGCGCTGCAAATTCACACCTAAGGGGGCCCTGTTGCATCACCTGCATCAGGAGCTTCCCCAGCGGGCCTGGCGGCGACTGCTGTACCCTGGCTTGTTAAATCCCGTCTGGCTGAGGCTCCTGCTGGCTGAGTCACAGATTTGGAGAGAGCGCATCGGATTGCCCCACGGTGTCAATGCCCAGGTGAGGAGAAGGAGGGACGTGTAGCGGAGGAGGCCCGGGGGTCGAGTTGGGCCCAGGCCTAGCACCTGTGGGTGACGTACCCGCAGTGGCAGCTCATCCGTGGTGAATGAGCATCACCCCACAGCTTTCAAGCAGTGCAAGAAGAGCAAACATAACATGATGATAACTTTCAGATGTACTCCTGCTATGTTTCCTTTGCGGGCAGGAGTGTGGGTGGGACTGCTCTACTCACGGAGCTGGGCAGGGATGGAGTGGTATGCCCACTCTAGTGTGCAATGACTCTTTGGTCAGCCCTCTCAAGCCACCCAAAACAGTCATGTGCACATCACTTTCACAATGCAGGCTGCATTACATCCTGAATGGAGAACATGCCCACCCCCCCAGCCCCTGGCAGAATGCCTTGGCACGGCACTCAAGAACAATCATAACGCCGCATTGCAGTGTTTTGATTGGCTTAGAGGAGGGAGCCTTGCTGCCTGCTTCTGGTTACTGGAAGTAGACTCAGGAGGGCAGGAGCACAGAAGACGCGGAACCCGGCCTCGAGGTAAGAATAAACAAAAAAAATATTTACTACCCCCGCTCCCTCCCGTGTCCCCGCCCCCCCAGGGTCCTTTCCCTCATTTCCCTCCTCCCAGCTGTCCAGTCCCCCCACAGCACTACATAATGGCAGCTGCTGTGCGGCAATGTACAGCGGGCATACCACTGTTGCGGCAAAGGCAAGCCTGTCTGCGTCCGTCTGCCCCTGGACTGCTCCCAGCAGCAAGGACCCTTTCTCTCGGACACTCCACTGCTACGACGCCAGCACCCTCCTCGCCATCAACCCTGGACACCACACCGCCTGCCATCTAGCAACACTGTAGAATTCTCTTGCACCCTGTGCCTCTCGAAACTACAAACGCACCTTCTGCCACATCAGCACACCAGCGCCTCCTGCCGCTTAGCCGACCAACAGTGCAGCCGACCGGCTCAACTGCATCCTCCTCAACGTGCAGTCCCTTCACAAACACGCAACAGAAATCTGGGACCTCCTCGACGCCACCTCTTCAGACATCGCCTTCTTCTCGGAAACCTGGATCAACCTCTGCTCTGGACTGAACATTGCCAACACCATACACGACGGCTACAAATTTACCCGCATGGACCACCCTGAGTGGCCAGGAGGAGGCATTGCCATTGTCTAAAAAAGGCACACTCCGACTGACCATGGACTCAAAAAGACCTGACGGTGACCATGGAACACCTCCACTTCCAGATCTGGACCAACCCCAACACCACCCTCTGCGGCACCCTCATCTACAGGCCTCCCGGGCCATGAACCCCCATTCACCGATGCCATTGTAGACCTCATCGCTCCCATCCACCGACTACATCCTACTTGGAGACCTCAAGTTCCACCTGGACAACCCCAGTGATCAGAACACCAACCCCTCCTGGGGTACTTCGCCAACATCGGACTCAAGCAGCTAGTCACCACAACAATCCACATAGCCTTACACACGATCGAGCCCATCTTCTCTACCAGCCCTGTGCCACATTGTACCTGCATCAGGTATGACGTATGCAGGGTGGGCATTCCCACGCAACAAAGCCTCATAGGAGTGGTGCAGTGAAATCCATCAGATTTCACTGCAACAATTTTAGGACGCCACTACATCAGTACCTTATGCCTGCCTCATGGCAGGCGTAGGGTGATGCAGTGCCACAGGGATAGGCCGGCCCCATGCATTGGTGGAGTTGCATCTGCAGCAATGCGTGACTTTTGAGCAGACAGATATGTCAGGATTCCAGATGTGTCTGTCATTAATTGCGACATGGAGCACTGCACAGTAAATACAGCGCATCCATGGTGTCGCAAAAGGGCATGGTGAAAAGTGTTGCAACGCTGTTTTGTCTCAGCGATGCAACACTTTTCAGGAATACGCCCTATCTTATTGATGGTGCGCATTCCTACCCTGTAGTTTTGTCGCAGGGCAGCGCAGCAACATTCCTTGCAGCGCTGTCCAGCACCAAAACCTTCTGAAATGAGGCCCCGAGTGCTTGAACCATTTTTAAGACCAGCTATTTTCTGGTCTTAAAAAACTGCCTCTAACTGGAGTTAGAGGAAGTTTTTGGGTTTTGCACTATACAAGGAATTCCTTGTAAATATCGCGAAGTGGGGTTAGCAGCAGTTTTTGCACAGGAACGCCTACCTTGCATCTCATTTTCGTTAAGTCCCTCTAACAGAAGTGTCGATCTTAAAAATTCACGTTTACGCTGGAAAAGTGCTGCTACCTGCAGTTATCGGCAACTTGTAAATACGGCGATAAAAGAAGCTGCCGGAACGTCAAAAAATTGGCGCAACGGCGGCGTTAACTCCTTGTACATATGCCCCTTAGACTTATGGAAGGGGATGATGGGGAGAATGACGACGACGACGAGGTAGTCATGGTGGAAGATGACACAGAGGAGTCTGATATTGCTATTCAATCTCAGTCGCGGTCGGTGTAGGAGTACCGGCCGGGCGGTGACGTGGGGCGGGGGAGGGGCAGGGTGGGGGTAGCAAAGTACGGATTACGGACCTATACAGGTAAGTAAACATTTAAATCAATGAAACGAATTTCGTTGCGCGCACTGCATCGCCAAATGTGATGCAGTGCGCGCAACGAAATTCGTTTTATTGATTTAAATGTTTACTTACTTGTATAGGTCCGTAATCCATACTTTGCTATCCCCCACCCTGCCCCTCCCCAACCCCACATCACCGCCCGGCCGGCACTCCTACACCGACCGCGACTGTTCAATCTGCTCAGAGGGATGTTGCACAGGGAGCACTGCCACCAACTCTCATTATTGCACAGCCCCAGCTGAGAAGTCCTGCAACAACTCCTACATCACAAGAAGCAGAAAGGCAATTGAAGACACGCCCACCTACCTCCAATACATCAGGCATTGGCAGTGGCACAGTAAAAAATTACTACTCCCCAGTTTGAGACTTTTTTACGGTAAGCAAAGAGGGGGAGCACATTGCAGTATGCAGCATTTGCAGCACGAGTATTTATGTAGTTTATGTTGGTGTGATTTTACGAATGGATAGCTAGACTGTATTGCTAATTATTTAAAATAACTTAAGTAACCACACTAAATGATATTGTTTGTTTGTATTACTAATTGAACTGGAACAATGCCATGTTTCACTGATGTTCTTATTGCTTGTTTGCTTCTAGGTGCACAAGAGACTACTGCCAGACAGAAGGCCTGTGCACGACGTGATGCATGACTGAAAACACAACACGGACATTCTTCAGCTTGTGAAGCTTAGTGCCACTGCCATTTGACAGCTTCATTTTGGCCCCAAAGAAAGGTGCTGCCAAGAAGAGGCCAGTGGAGAGGTGAAGCAGATTTCAAGCACTGGCATGGCAACAACAACCTTTTCTGGCAAACTTTTGCCTGCCCACTGGCCACTGGTGAACAAGCTGAGAGCAGCACTCATGCATCAACAGCACCACCCCCCAACCTAAGCCCAGGACCATGTTTGTCAGTGAGGCAGCCAGTGCAATCATGTTGACGCGATGAGTAGTGATGTTGAATGGGATTTGTCCCTTTTGCAAAGTAGCACACAATCGTTTCAGAAAACAGAGTAAAGTAGACATCAGCTGCAGTGCAGCCAGCAACAGTACATTCGCCTGATGTTTGAGCCGAACAGGAGGTTGAGCTTCCTTCCGAGCAAGAAGTTGAACCTCCTCTTTTAGAACCACTGGCTCCCAGATCTCCAGCAATTAAAAGGAAGAGTATTACTGCACCATCTTCTCTAAGCACAACTTCTGATGATGATGATGATAAGGACATGGAGTGGACCCCGGCAAAGTCCAGGAGACAACAGGAGAGGCAAGGAAAAAGAAAAGTTCCCAAAAGACTTAGGGGGATATGTACAAGATCTGCCTCTAACTAGCGTTAGCGTTAGTTAGCGGCAGTTTTCTTGCCTATCACCAAAAACAATCGCCCTGTTAGCGATGTGTTTACAATACGTCGCTACATGGCGATAGTTTCAGGTAGTCGTGGTGAAAACTGCTGCTAACACTAGCGTGAAGGCGATACAAATTCTGCCGTTAACGGGTAAAAACTGGCAAAAGGCCAATTTGCGGGCAAAAAACTCAGGTTAGTCAGACCAACGTGACTTTTTTTGCCTCTAGAGGCAAAAATAGCCTATAAGTCAACCTTCAATGAAAAATAGGAAACAAAACCAATGGAATGCGGATTGGAGCAGCCAGGGCCAAGTGCAGCACAGATCAACAACCCCCCCAATCCCCCCAACAGCCAGGATGACCAGCCAGAATCCCAGGGGAAGAGGAAATCCAGGGCTACAATCATGAAAAGAGGCGCATCGCTGGGCAAAACCAGTGATGCATCACTTATCATTGCGCACTCCTTGCAACACTATGGCATCGAAAACCTTGAAAGTGAGGACAGTCCCCGGGGCCTGGAGGCCTCGCTGGGCCTGCGTCTGGGCCCCGGAGTGGGATGCGGAGGTGCTCTGGAGTTGCTGGGCCGTGGTGGTAGACATTGAGGCATCGGTGATCGCCCTTACCTGGTGGTGAAGTCTGCCAGGTCGCATGGAGACACCGTGCTGACATGTGTGAGAAGATCGCCTGGTGCCCCTTGGAGCTGTGAATGGTAGAGTCACTCCTGCGCACCAACGCAGGGAGGTCTGCATCGCATACCACGTGCCACCACTACACCGGGGAGCACGGAGGAGATTACCAATGGTGGGCTGCATCTCTCTGCATCACAGGACGGAGGATGTTGTGCTGGCTGGACGCAGTGGAGGGTGAGGCCCCTGAGCTGCAAAAAACTTGTGTGGCGGAAGCGCTGCAAATTCACACCTAAGGAGGCCCTGTTGCATCACCTGCATCAGGAGCTTCCCCAGCGGACCTGGCGGTGACTGCTGCACCCTGGCTTGTGAAATCCCGCCTGGCTGAGGCTCCTGCTGGCTGAGTCACAGATTTTGAGAGAGTGCAGCAGATTGCCCCACGGTGTCAATGCCCAGGTGAGGAGAATGTGGGACGTGTAGCGGAGGAGGCCCGGGGGTCGAGTTGGGCCCAGGCCTAGCACCTGTGGGTGACGTACCCTCAGTGGCAGCTCATCCATGGTGGATGAGCGTCACCCCACAGCTTTCAAGCAGTGCAAGAAGAGCAAACATAACATGATGATAACTTTCAGATGTACTCCTGCTATGTTTCCTTTGTGGGCAGGAGTGTGGGTGGGACTGCTTTACTCACGGAGCTGGGCAGGGGTGGAGTGGTATGCCCATTCTAGTGTGCAATGACTGTTTGGTCAGACCTCTCAGGCCGCCCAAAGCAGTCATGTGCACATCACTGTTCACAATGCAGGCTGCATTACAGCCTGAATGGAGAACATGCCCACCCCCCCAGCCGCTGGCTGAATGCCTTGGCACGGCGCTCAAGAACAATCATAATGCCGCATTGCAGTGTTTTGATTGGCTTAGAGGAGGGAGCCTTGCTGCCTGCTTCTGGTTACTGGAAGTAGACTCAGGAGGGCAGGAGCACAGAAGACGCGGAACCCGGCCTCGAGGTAAGAATTTAAAAAAATAATATTTACTACCCCCGCTCCCTCCCACGTCCCCGCCCCCCCAGGGTCCTTTCGCATTTCCCTCCTCCCAGCTGTCCAGTCCCCCCACAGCACTACATAATGGCAGCTGCTGTGCGGCAATGTACAACGGGCATACCACTGTTGCTGCAAAGGCACGCCTGTCTGCGTCCGTCTGCCCCTGGACCGTGCCCAGCAGCAAGGACCCTTTCTCTTGGACACTCCACTGCTATGACGCCAGCACCCTCCTCGCCATCAACCCTGGACGCCACACCGCCTGCCATCTAGCAACACTGTAGAATTCTCTTGCACCCTGCGCCTCTCGAAACTACAAACGCACCTTCTGCCACATCAGCACACCAGCGCCTCCTGCCGCTTAGCCGACCAACAGTGCAGCCGACCGGCTCAACTGCATCCTCCTCAACGTGCAGTCCCTCCACAAACACGCAACAGAAATCTGGGACCTCCTCGATGCCACCTCTTCAGACATTGCCTTCTTCTCTGAATCCTGGATCAACCTCTGCTCCGGACTGAACATTGCCAACACCATACACGATGGCTACAAATTTACCCGCATAGACCACCCCGAGTGGCCAGGAGGAGGCATTGCCATTGTCTAAAAAAGCACACTCCGACTGACCACGGACTCTAAATACCTGACGGTGACCATGGAACACCTCCACTTCCAGATCTGGACCAACCCCAACACCACCCTCCACGGCACCCTCATCTACAGGCCCCCCGGGCCATGAACCCCCATTCACCGATGCCATTGTAGACCTCATCGCACCCCAGGCTCTCCCATCCACCGACTACATCCTACTTGGAGACCTCAAGTTCCACCTGGACAACCCCAGTGATCAGAACACCAACCCCTCCTGGGGTACCTCGCCAACATCGGACTCAAGCAGCTAGTCACCACAACAACCCACATAGCCTTACACACGATCGAGCCCATCTTCTCCACTAGCCCTGTGCCACATTCTACCTGCATCAGGTATGACGTATGCAGGGTGGGCGTTCCCACGCAACAAAGCCTCATAGGAGTGGTGCAGTGATATCCATCAGATTTCACTGTAACAATTTTAGGACGCCACTACATCAGTACCTTATGCCTGCCTCATGGCAGGCGTGGGGTGATGCAGTGCCACAGGGATAGGCCGGCCCCATGCATTGGTGGAGTTGCATCATGCTTGTGACACAACTGCAGCAATGCGTGACTTTTGCGCTGACAGATACGTCAGGATTCCAGACATGTCTGTCATTGATTGCGACATGGAGCACTGCACAGTAAATACAGCGCATCCATGGTGTCGCAAAAAGGGCATGGTGAAAAGTGTTGCAACGCTGTTTTGTCTCAGCGATACAACACTTTTCAGGAATACGCCCTATCTTATTGATGGTGCGCATTCCTACCCTGTAGTTTTGTCGCAGGGCAGCGCAGCAACATTCCTTGCAGCGCTGTCCAGCACCAAAACCTTTTAAAATGAGGCCCCGAGTGCTTGCACCATTTTTATGACCAGCTATTTTCTGGTCTTAAAAAACTGCCTCTAACTGAAGTTAGAGGCAGTTTTTTGGGTTTTGCACTATACAAGGAATTCCTTGTAAATATCGCGAAGTGGGGTTAGCAGCAGTTTTTGCACAGGAACGCCTACCTTGCATCTCATTTTCGTTAAGTCCCTCTAACAGAAGTGTCGATCTTAAAAATTCACGTTTACGCCGGAAAAGTGCTGCTAACTGCAGTTATCGGCAACTTGTAAATACGGCGATAAAAAAAGCTGCCGGAACGTCAAAAAATTGGCGCAACGGCGGCGTTAACTCCTTGTACATTGCCCCTTAGACTTATGGAAGGGGATGATGGGGAGAATGACGACGACGAGGTAGTCATGGTGGAAGATGACACAGAGGAGTCTGACATTGCTATTCAATCTGCTCGGAGGGATGTGGCACAGGGAGCACTGCCACCAACTCTCATTATTGCACAGCCCCAGCTGAGAAGTCCTGCAACAACTCCTACATCACAAGAAGCAGAAAGGCAATTGAAGACACGCCCACCTACCTCCAATACATCAGGCATTGGCAGTGGCACAGTAAAAAATGACTCCTCCCCAGTTTGAGACTTTTTTACGGGTTAGCAAAGAGGGGGAGCACATTGCAGTATGCAGCATTTGCAGCACGAGTATTTGTCGAGGTAAGCCTGGTACTGGAGGCCGAATGACCCATATGAAAAACACCACACAATTCAGTGGGGGAGCACCTTGAAAAACTGCTGACCTTGGTTGTGGTGGTGAGGAGAGCCAGGGAACATCATCTACAAGTCCAATCAAGGTGGAAGGTGATGATGAGGAGGAAGAGGGTGACATCTTCACGCAAAGCATCCCTGTCGCCAGCAGTGCACCAGCAGATTCACCCACCTCTGCGACTTCACAATGGCACAAGATTCGGAGTGAGATGGAGACTTCACAGCATATAGTGACTGCCCTACCACAACGCACATTGGGGTATATGTACAAGCCCCTATCGCCACAGGAACGTCACTTTTTAGGACGTTCCAGTGGCGATAGGGGCAACGCCTTATTTACAAGGCAGTGTGAAGCCATTTAACGTGGCTTAACACTGCCTTGTAAATAAGGCCCCCTTTCACGCTATGCTTACCGTGAAAATGGTGGGTACTGGGTGTTGCGGTGGCCGTTCCACCGCAACACCCATTGATTTTGACGCTGCCCCCTATTTACAAGGGTGGTGTAAATAGGAGGCAGCGCCAAAATTATGACCAGGGAAAACGTGGTCTTGACTTGGCGAAACGAGGAGAAATGCTTTATTTCTCCTCGTTTTTGCTTTTTCCATGTGTGCTGCCTTGTGCAGCACACATGGAAAAAGCAAAAAACCTTGGATTGTTTATGTGTAGGAAGGTGTCCCTTCCTGCATATAAACAATCTTTAAAAAAAATTAAGCATGGGCGGAGTTCGCGGAAGTCCGTTACGTGGAACTCCGCGAAGTGCAAGAAAACACTCTGCCGCAAGCAGCGGAGCTCCGCAAGCAGCAGAGTGCGTTAGATAAATGCTGTGTTGTCCGCAATGTGCAATCATCACGAACGGCACCATGCAGAGCTCAAGTGGGCGCTGCTTCCTTTCTGCCGCTCGAGTAGATTTTTACTCGAGCGGCAGCTTTCTCAATGTAAACGGACAGTTTCTCAATGCGACCACTCGCAATGAGAAATCTGACCGCCCGCATTGAGAAATCTTGCCGGGAAGTTGATTTTCCACGCTCGCGCTCGCCAACTTGATGTTGACAATCGCGAACGAGGAAAAATCTCGCTGGGAGGTGGATTTTCCTTGCTTGCATTCGCCAATTGACGTTGACGAACACAAGCGAGGAAAAAACCTCTGCTCCGTTAACACAAACTGGAGTTTTTGAAACTTCGCAAGCTCCGCGTAACACGAGTGGAGTGAAGTTCACCAGCCAGACTTAAAAAAAATGACATTTTGTAACTTCCATGTGTGCTGCATTAAGCAGCACACATAGAAGTTACAAACTAGCATTTAAAGATTGTTTATGTGCAGGAAGGGACACCTTCCTACACATAAACAATCTTCTCCTGCACACAGACACCCTTGCACTATGTTGCAAGGGTGCCTGCGTTGGCGCTAGGCAGCTAAGTGTAGCGAAAGCACAGGGGAAATGCAAGGCTGCACCATATTCTTGTACATATGGTGCAGCCTTGCGTTTCTGAAGTGGGTGAGAGAGGCGTTAAGCCATGACAGCTAACGCCTCACTCCACGACTTATTTGTACATATGCCCCATTGAGTCTACCACTACCATCTACTTCTCGAAAGACGCTTGTGTCAGTGCCCCAAGAAAAGAAGAAAATCCAAGCTACTATTCTGTGCATGTTTAGGCAGGAGGGGCTCTACGAGCGGAACCACCCAACCGCATGTTTTGACAATGGGAAGCTGGCAAAAATGTTAGCGCTGGACCTCCTCCCTTTTTCTTTTGTAGAAGGAGTGGGATTTTTTGAATTTGTGGCAGCCATCTGCCCAAAATGGAAGGTACCAAGTAGGACCTATTTTGCCAGAGTGGCTTTTCTAGCACTCAACATGATGTGCTGCACTTGGTTGGACAAGCTTTGCAGCAAAGTGTTGTTCACGCCGTCCACCTGATGGCAGACATGTGGACCAGTTGTCAGGCCACTGATTACATGTGCACCACTGCACACTGGATCTCTTTTGCAGGGGAAAAGAAAAAGATATCTTTATGTCTTGGCCCAGAAGAAAGTTTTAAGAGCGTTCAGCAGCATGAAACAGTGGCCATGTTCTCCATGGAGAAATCACATACAGCTGTAAACATCTTGGAGGAATTTAACAGCAAGGTGTTTGAATGACTGTGACCCAGAGGTCTCAGAATTGGATTTGTTGCAAAGGACAATGGCAGTAACATAGTCATGGCTACGTCAGACAGAGGTTATTTCAGGGTCCTGTGTTTGGCATATTGCATCAACCTGGTGGAGCAAGACTTCCTTAAAACGGAAGACATAGTCAGTAGCATACTGACCATCCGTAGAACAATCTGCACTAATTTCAGCCTTTCTTTTAAATCCCGGAAGCAGATGCAGATTATTCAGCATAATATTATCGCACCAGTTACCTGATACAGGAGGTGTCAACACATTGGAACTCAACCTTTTACATGTTGCAACATCTGTTTGAGCGGTACAGACCAATCAATGACTATTTCATTCAAAGAGGAAGGGATGCATTTGGGAAAGCTTTGACCATGAATGCAGACAAATGGGGCCTAGTCAAATGCCTGACACAGATGCTACTCCCTTTTGAGGTTTTAACACGGGAAGGTAGGAAGGAGGACAGTACGAAGGGCCAAGCTATCCCATTGTTGCATCTTCTACAGGACCAGGTAAAAAAGGTGTCTGAAAGGTTCGCCCCTGTAGGTGTGAATGAAAGCACAGAAGCACATGTCTTGGTTGAGAGCTTAGTCCTGCACTTGGCTTCTAATATCAGGCTGCAACATGACAGCATCGAGTACATATATGCAACACTACTTGATCCATGATACAAAAAAATTCGGCCCACCTTCATTCCTTGTACTAAACTAGATGTTTTAAAATACAAGAGGTGGAGTGTAGAGCAAGCCGGAGACTTGGAAGAAGAACGACTGGAACTTCGAGTCCCAACCCTCAGTTCTGTGGTGCCACCTTCAACTTCTAGAGTCTTGTCTCACAGCAGCCAACAACACAGTCAACCAGAAAACCGGTTACAACAGCAACAGAAGGACCGGACCCAACCTCTGCATTATATTGGTTTCAATTGACAGGGCTCAAGTCCAGTGCAGAGGCAATGGCAAAACAGGTTGAGCAAGCGGCAGCACTAATGACCATCCACAGGATGTTCCAGGGGTAGCTGGATGATCCAAAAGAGGTCTATGTGGAATAAAATCCATTGATGTATTGGTATGGGAAGATGCGCCAATGGCCAGAGCTCAGCAGGCTGGCAATAAAGTATTCGGCTTATCCTATCACCAGTGTGTCTCCTGAACGTGTGCTCAGTGCAGCTGGTGCAGTTGTTACAGTGAGAAGGACCTGTCTCTCGCCTCGAAACGTGGAGAGATTGACTATGATCGAAATAAACCAACATTTTATAACACACAATTACACCATTCCTGAAACAGCAGCACAGGAGGAGGAAGAGGGTGATTGGTCCAAAATTGAATCAAATGTGTTAGATGATCAACTTTTGGGTGAACCACCTGAGTTTTAAGACAAACTCTACTTCAATGGACTAAGTATGCCAGTGCCCCTATAGAACTTTTTTATTTTTTCTCGTTAAACTTTGTTCTATTTTTGCAAAAAAACGAAACAAAAAAAAGTAGCCAGAGGAACATTATTATTTGTGTCAGATTTATGCTGCCCCACCTTTTTCATTATTAGTCACATATATTGCTGGCTTGCAGTTGGACCAGTGTGCATTGAAGAAGCCTCCAAAATTTCTTCATGACATTGAGGACAATGCCTGCCCCCCTCGCATGCCTATTGCCTATCCCTTTTTGCATCACTTAGCACTAGAAGGTCTACCCCAGAAGATAACTTATTATCTACAAGACTGCCTGTAAGTACCAAATTCTAATATGTTGCCTTCATCAAAGATTATTGAATACCTAATACCTAAACTACCCGTGCTTGGATTGGAAGAGGTAACTTAAACTATTGCAATAGTGAGTGATTGATTGTGTGAGTGATGATGATGATTGGTGATACATGTGGTGGCAGACAGTGAGCGAGGGTGTTGAACTGTAATTTTGTAACTTGCCTGAGATGTCTGATTTGCAGTGTTTTGGGCCCGAGTGATGGGTGATAATTTTTTTCCCTGGAGGTGATTGGCCTTCACAAACTTACTTAGCGAAAATAAATTAACCTATATGGTCCGCTCCTATGATCCTTCTGCTTCTTTCTTCATCTGGGATGGCTGCCCCAGACAATCACTTGATTGTCAAGAATGCCAAATTCCCATCTGCTGCTTGAATCAAAGGGGAGATAGTGTACCTGCCACTGTGCATGGATTGGAACAGTTAACCATTGCACCATAAGTGATCAGATTATCAAGTGACTGTAAGTGATGATTGATGGGGAGGCTGACAGTAAGGGAGGGTGTGTTAAACTGTAGTACGGAAAACTTCTTGAGATGATTATTGATTTGCAATGTTTGGGCCCTGAGTGATGGGTGATCATTTTTTCCCTGGAGGTGATTGGCCCTTTCATACTTAGCCAGATTCAGGTTAGGATCCTCTACTTTTTTCTGTTTCTTCAGAGACCAGAAGAGTCACTTTCGGTAACAAACAGAAATCTACACAAAATACTGCAATTCAGTTTCTCTACTTGTTCTTCAACAGCAGTGTACTACACTTCAATCTTGCTCGGTCATGATGGCTGGTCTGGGATACAGTTATTCGGGGTCAGGAGGAGGATCATGGTAGAACTCAGGGTGGGACCGGCAGGACTACCTCCTCAACAGCTAGAAGCAAGAAGTTATCGACTTCAGTTCAAAGGTAAAACAAGAGTCTGAGGCTTAGTACTCAGCTGTGAGGAATAGAGTGATGAGCGTTTGTGAAATATTGCTGTATGTGTGTGTGTGTGTGCATGGGTGTGTGTGCATGTGTGTGTGTGTGTGTGCGTGTGCATGTCTGTACTTGTGGCAAAAGTGAAACTCTGAGTCCCCCTCTTTTTTTTTTTTTCCTCTGCCTCGGAGTCTTCTTGATACTCTCCTCATGAAGCTTACCTTACTTGTCCTTCTCCTTGACTCAAAACGACAGTTTCTCTTTTACAATCCACAGGCCTTCTTCTAGTCTCCTGCACAAACACAAGGCGAAAGCTGAGCTCAACAACACTCCTGCTTACCTACCAGACCAGTCCATATGGGAACCAAATAGTGGACAATCCCAAGGAGAGTGCAGATGCACCACTTAATTTTGAAATACAGTATCATTTTTCTTTTAACAATCATATCAAGAGAACTGGGTGGGTTCACGCCCCAACCTAGAAGACAGAACATTTAGATATCTGATAACTTGGGTCTCGGGGCAGAAGGTATGTTTGCAATGCATTTATCTGTACTCTGTCATACTCATTCCTTTATTTCCTTCTAACAACAGATTGATGGTGAATGATGTGCTGCAGCTCATTGCCCAGATGAATGTTGTCCTAGTGTTTGTCTTTGTCAACCCTTTCCCCAAATCCTCTTTCCCATCCATTCATCAAACCTTTAGCCCTCTTCCCTCAGGCTGTGTGATTTATTGAGGCGTGGCTTAATTTACACCATCAATGGATCACACACTTGGTGAGGCGGATGTGATGAAAGCAACACCAACTTACTGCAGGATCTTTTAAGCAATAGCCCACACTGGCCCATTACCAACCCACACATTAAAAATGATCCATATTTTAGATATAGAATGAAGAACATCAGTCGTCAGTATCATCATTCAGGCCTTGTGTTGCGTAACCATAAACGCCTAAGCTTGTCCACTCCAGACTTTGAGTCCATTTTTTATACCTAGAGGATTTCACAAATAATACTACTAGCTCCACATTAGCCAAAGCTTCCTAGTATTGCAATTTTTTTGTATTTTAGCGCTATCAGGCATTCTCATTTTGTCATCATGTAGTACTCAGGTGGTGTCAATTCTTTATAAAGCTTTGATAAATATATAACCCACTAAATCAGTCTTTCTTTTTCTATTTAGTTGCCTACGATGGATAATCAATCAAATATTCAGATTAATCCTACAGTTGGAGCTCACCTGGGTGGAACTGGAAGTGGGACCTCGCTTGTGAAGTTGTGAGGCCTTACCTGTTATGGCTTTGTCTATATTCAGGTATGACAACTAATATGGATGAAATTTAACTTAGTAAGTAAGTAAGTAACTGCTACTATTTATCTAGGCTGTTTTAGACAATATAGGTCATCATGGCAGCATTCCCCCTAATGGTCAAGAGAGTTAAAGAAGTATACCTCTATAACTAATCGCTACGCTCTCTCTTGAGTTACAAACACATAAACAGGGTGTGTAAAACTAGCTGAAGGCAGCAGTGCAAAGTAAAAGTAAAACAAACTACTTCAGACATAAATTTAGATTGAATAAAATACTTTTTCCACTTTATTTACAAAGAAACCTACTCAAACAACATGCGCACCCCCTCCCCAACCAAAACCGACCAAAGCACCAACACTTAAAATGCCCAAGGAAAAAGTCACTCCAGTCCCAACTCCCTTCCCACCCTCTCCAACCAGCCCCAACAAACAACAAGTCCCTCCCATCAAAACAAAAAATTAGAAAAGGGCTAGAAGAGGGCATTATGGATATCAGTCCGGAGCTGGTCCAGGCTCTGCTCCATTGTGATGAGCCGGCCCTCAATGGTGTTCAGCCACAGCAGGATGTGGCGCAGCAATGGCCTATTGTCAGTGTGGTAGGGGGTGGCAGCAGTTGGTTGGTGGCGGCGGCCCCGGCGATGGGATGGCCAGGAGGCTGGTAGCTGGGGGGGCCGGCTGCACTGGGGCCCGGCTGTTGTGCGTTACTTTCTTCCTCCTCCTCTTCCAGGGCCACCAGCTGCCGGTATTCTGGCTGGATACACTCGAGCCTCTGCCACCGCAGATGGACCACTATCTCCTGCTTGGTGAATGGTCCAGCTGGACCAGCAGGAGCAGCTATATTGAGAAAAACAAAAAAGACATATTGTAAATAATGCTCTGTGCAAACAATTCTTGTAAATAAATAGGTGGCACAGTAGCAGTACATTGCTGGCCCCCTAGGGCCATTAGAATTTGATGCGATAATGATAGGACAGGATTATGGTCTGAGGCAGTTAAAACTAGACGTCTGCTGTTTACCAAGGCGTTAATGGCCCTATCAAATTTCAGCCGTAAACTAGGAAGGCGCCCACCGGCGGAATTGTTACATATTTATAGGGCTAAATGTGTGGCTATAGCTACCTATGGAGCAGGTATATGGGGGTACGCAGATGTGAAAACTCTGCAGATTGCGGAAAATATTTTTTTCAAATTTCTCCTGGCCCTACCAGAAAGTACCTCAAATTATATTTGTCACCAGGAATTGGGTATGCCATACTTGGAGGACATGATCAAGATTCAGCCTGTCCTTCTCTGGCATAGAATTTGGACGTCAGAAGAAACCGGTTTTAATCGCTATATATTAGCGGACGTCTTGGGGTCTGATGGTGTCAAACATATAAGATGGTTGGAATATGTGAAAATGTTCCTTTCAAAATTAGGACATCAGGAATATTTCACAGAGCCCTGCTGTCACGACTTGCTCCCTGCATTCCCGTGTCCACCACCAGGGGGCTGAACTGGGGGACTGTCCAGTCTTCTAATAAGCTTCCAGACCCTCCCCTGCATGCATATCCTGACTTCCAGCCATTTGGACACTTATTGGGAATTGACATCCATTCCCAATCCATGCCGGGTTTTGTGAAAGCCAGCCTGCTTATATTTGAAGCCAGCCTACTCATGCCTGAAACTCCACTACCTAGAATTCCCTGCTCACTGCTTTGTCTCCACCCCTGCAGGCCAAGGATGGGTGGAGGAATTCAGCTCACCTGTGGCTGGCTGCTGCTAGCCTGCTCACACCTGCTGCATATGATTACTGTGAGCTCTTTTAAGCCCCAGCTCCCTTCAGCCCAGTGTTGGTCATTGTAGCTGTTTACCGGTGAGACCGATCCTTGTTTCTAGTGCTCCCTGAGCTTTTGCTATTGTTTCCTGAGCCTTAGTTCTGCCTTTTTCCTGACCTGCTGCTGTTTTCCTTGTTCCTGAATTAGCACTGCTTACAGTGCTACCTCGACCCCTGAGCCTTAGTATTCCTTGTTCCTGAACTGCAGCAGTTTCCCTTCTCCTAAATCAGCACTGCTTATAGTGCTACCTTGTTTCCTGAGTTCCTGGGCTATAGCTAATCCTTGTTCCCTGATTCCTGGGCTATAGCTAATCCTTGTTTCCTGAGTTCCTGGGCTATAGCTAATCCTTGTTTCCTGAGTTCCTGGGCTATAGCTAATCCTTGTTCCCTGATTCCTGGGCTATAGCTAATCCTTGTTCCCTGATTCCTGGGCTATAGCTAATCCTTGTTTCCTGAGTTCCTGGGCTATAGCTAATCCTTGTTCCCTGATTCCTGGGCTATAGCTAGTCCTTGTTTCCTGAGTTCCTGGGCTATAGCTAATCCTTGTTCCCTGATTCCTGGGCTATAGCTAATCCTTGTTCCCTGATTCTTGGGCTATAGCTACCTTGTTTCCTGAATTCCTGAGCTATAGCTATTCCTTGTACCTGAATTAGCACTGACTGCAGTGCTACCTTGTTTCCTGAATTTCTGAGCTACAGCTATTCCTTGTACCTGAATTAGCACTGCCTGCAGTGCTACATAGTATCCTGAGCTATAGTTAGTCTCTGTTCCTGTTCCTGGGCTTCAGCTATTTCTTGTGCCTGGCTTGCACTGCTTGCAGTGCTCTCTTGACTCCTTGTTTCCTGAGCTGTAGCTATTTCCTGTTTCCTGAACCAGCACTACCTGCAGTGCTACCTTGACTCTTGTAGCTTTAGTATTCCCTGTTCCTGATCTAGCACTGCCTGCAGTGCTACCTTGATTCCTGAGCCTTAACATTTCCTTGTTCCTGACCTGCAGTGCTACTTTGACTCCTGAGCCTTTGCTCAATTCTTGCCCCAGCACTGCATCCTATGCTACTTTGTTTTCTTGATTCCTGACCCTGTACTATTCTAGTATACCCTTGTAGCCTCCCTTTCTGTATATCCTTTTCCAGTCCCAGCCTTTCTTCCCATTTCCTTGGTTCCAGTTCTAGTTTGCTGTCTTTCTATTTTGCTGTCTTGCTTCTGTTACCTTGTATGTTTGTTACCTGCTTTCTGCCAAGTGTCCCCTGTGATTTCCTTCCTTTCCTGTTAAGCACTCCTCCTTGCTAGCTCCTTGTCTATTGTGCTTGTGTTTAGTTCTACCCCTTTGCTGTTACTGCCTTGCGTGTTCCTGTTTGATCGCCAGGATCCGTGGGCACAGCTGACTACCTAGGTGGTGTTTCTTGTTCACTGTGAGTATTGTCTTTGAGTTACTGTTATAACATCACCATAGGTATAAGCTCCACAGACCCTGCCTTTGCATACATATCCTATATGTGGGTATTTCCAGTCAGTATCTGTAACAGCAATTGTGGGTGAGGAACTTACTGAGCTTCAGTCTTACCGTGTGGAGCTCCCGAGTGCTTTACCCCACATCCCCTTTATTGTTAATGTTGTTTTATATTTAAGTGTATTGCACATCCGTCCTGGGTTTAGTGATTCTGAATGCTGAGCCGTCTCATGAGTGCCCTTCCTTTCTGAGTCTCATCCTTCTTGTTCACCTCTACAGGCTTCCCCTTTGGATCCCTTTTCTCCTCTGACTTCCAGTGTGATTCTGGGCAGCGCTGTACTCCTCTCTGTGTTTGTTTTCTACGCTGTTCCCAGTCCTTGCCCAAGTCCCTGACTGTGTTCCCCACATAGTCCCGGACAGTCCCTGACAGAATGACCAACCCACATTTCCAGGGTCACTTGTGAGGTTTCTTTGTGTTCAGTTAGCTACCTTTATTTTTTTAATTCCCACCCTGTCAGTTCTTGCCAAGATGTTTAGCAACAGATCCAGAAAGTCTGCGTATGTTGGCAGAAATCCATTGTCAAGGCAGGCAAGTTCTGTACACCCTATTAGAAAGTCCTTAAACTCTAGAGATCGATTCATGGAACAAAACAGACTTTTACGTGCTGAATATTATTCCCTGTGGTTGGCTGATCCTTCTATGTTAGATTTTCATTCCATCTGTGACCCTGAGCTTCACCTGATGTCAGCCAGTGATCTACAGGATGAAAATGAATTTCTACAAACTTTGTTAGAAGCAGAAAGACACACCAGTGCATCAAGTAGGTTTGTGCAGGACAGTTCACCAGTGCCCACCAATGAGAGACATTTAGTGTCTACTTTACAGTTTGAGAATGTTTACCCTAGTCCTGAAACAATAAATCCTCTTATGAGAAATGGACATTTACGTTCAGAATATTTTACTCATTGGCTTTCAAACACCTCTTTGCCAGATCCTGACTTGCTTTTCTGTTCTGATCCAGATTCAATGTCTGTGTCAGCATTGCAAAAGGAGAATGATACCATACTCAGCTTGCTGAATAAGAATTCTGGTTCTAGCACATCTGCTCTCCATTTACACAAGGTTACCCAGTCCTGTAGTCTAGTAGATATCACAGTCCCGGATACTACAAGGACCTGTGAAGATGTCACTACTGACAACAGTAAATCTACTTTTCACAAGCTACTACCATTCCCAGAGCTTAAAGTCTATGAACCATGTGTCACTCTGCCTTTAGCTTGTCTTCTTGCAGAGCCCGGGTCCTCAGCCGGCCCACCTACGGAACTTCCAGCCTATCTGAATTCAGAGCCAAGATTTCCAGCCTGTCTGACTTCCGAACCAGAGCTTCCAGGCTCCCTGCCTCCAGGACCAGAGCTTCCAGGCTCCCTGCCTCCAGGACCAGAGCTTCCAGGCTCCCTGCCTCCAGGACCCGAGCTTCCGGGCCCCCTGCCTCCAGGACCAGAGCTTCCAGGCTCCCTGCCTCCAGGACCAGTGCTTCCAGGCTCCCTGCCTCCAGGACCAGTGCTTCCAGGCTCCCTGCCTCCAGGACCCGAGCTTCCAGGCTCCCTGCCTCCCGCACCAGAGCTTCCAGGCTCCCTGCCTCCCACACCAGAGCTTCCAGGCTCCCTGCCTCCCGCACCAGAGCTTCCAGGCTCCCTGCCTCCAGGACCCGAGCTTCCGGGCCCCCTGCCTCCAGCACCAGAGCCTCCGGGCCCCCTGCCTCCAGCACCAGAGCCTCCGGGCCCCCTGCCTCCAGCACCAGAGCCTCCGGGCCCCCTGCCTCCAGCACCAGAGCCTCCGGGCCCCCTGCCTCCAGCACCAGAGCCTCCGGGCCCCCTGCCTCCAGCACCAGAGCCTCCGGGCCCCCTGCCTCCAGCACCAGAGCCTCCGAGCCCCCTGCCTCCAGCACCAGAGCCTCCGGGCCCCCTGCCTTCAGCACCAGAGCCTCCGGGCTCCCTGCCTTCAGCACTGGAGCCTCTATTTTGCCAACTTTTTGACCCTGTGCTTCCAGTTTGCCAGCCTTCAGAGGTCTCAATACATAGACATTCAGAAACTGAATCTCCAGCATCAGAGACAAAACCCTCCAGAACGTCACAATTTTCCTGCAGTCCTCTGGCATCTTACACTACATCTATGATGGAGATGGACTTACTTCTTAGGAGCCACGGCCTTGAATAGAGTTCCAGATTCCGGGAGAGGGTCTTTGGAGGGGGGGTACTGTCACGACTTGCTCCCTGCATTCCCGTGTCCACCACCAGGGGGCTGAACTGGGGGACTGTCCATTCTTCTAATAAGCTTCCAGACCCTCCCCTGCATGCATATCCTGACTTCCAGCCATTTGGACACTTATTGGGAATTGACATCCATTCCCAATCCATGCCGGGTTTTGTGAAAGCCAGCCTGCTTATATTTGAAGCCAGCCTACTCATGCCTGAAACTCCACTACCTAGAATTCCCTGCTCACTGCTTTGTCTCCACCCCTGCAGGCCAAGGATGGGTGGAGGAATTCAGCTCACCTGTGGCTGGCTGCTGCTAGCCTGCTCACACCTGCTGCATATGATTACTGTGAGCTCTTTTAAGCCCCAGCTCCCTTCAGCCCAGTGTTGGTCATTGTAGCTGTTTACCGGTGAGACCGATCCTTGTTTCTAGTGCTCCCTGAGCTTTTGCTATTGTTTCCAGTGTTTCCTGAGCCTTAGTTCTGCCTTTTTCCTGACCTGCTGCTGTTTTCCTTGTTCCTGAATTAGCACTGCTTACAGTGCTACCTCGACCCCTGAGCCTTAGTATTCCTTGTTCCTGAACTGCAGCAGTTTCCCTTCTCCTAAATCAGCACTGCTTATAGTGCTACCTTGTTTCCTGAGTTCCTGGGCTATAGCTAATCCTTGTTCCCTGATTCCTGGGCTATAGCTAATCCTTGTTTCCTGAGTTCCTGGGCTATAGCTAATCCTTGTTTCCTGAGTTCCTGGGCTATAGCTAATCCTTGTTTCCTGAGTTCCTGGGCTATAGCTAATCCTTGTTCCCTGATTCCTGGGCTATAGCTAATCCTTGTTCCCTGATTCCTGGGCTATAGCTAATCCTTGTTTCCTGAGTTCCTGGGCTATAGCTAATCCTTGTTCCCTGATTCCTGGGCTATAGCTAGTCCTTGTTTCCTGAGTTCCTGGGCTATAGCTAATCCTTGTTCCCTGATTCCTGGGCTATAGCTAATCCTTGTTCCCTGATTCTTGGGCTATAGCTACCTTGTTTCCTGAATTCCTGAGCTATAGCTATTCCTTGTACCTGAATTAGCACTGACTGCAGTGCTACCTTGTTTCCTGAATTCCTGAGCTATAGCTATTCCTTGTACTTGAATTAGCACTGACTGCAGTGCTACCTTGTTTCCTGAATTTCTGAGCTACAGCTATTCCTTGTACCTGAATTAGCACTGCCTGCAGTGCTACCTAGTATCCTGAGCTATAGTTAGTCTCTGTTCCTGTTCCTGGGCTTCAGCTATTTCTTGTGCCTGGCTTGCACTGCTTGCAGTGCTTTCTTGACTCCTTGTTTCCTGAGCTGTAGCTATTTCCTGTTTCCTGAACCAGCACAACCTGCAGTGCTACCTTGACTCTTGTAGCTTTAGTATTCCCTGTTCCTGATCTAGCACTGCCTGCAGTGCTACCTTGATTCCTGAGCCTTAACATTTCCTTGTTCCTGACCTGCAGTGCTACTTTGACTCCTGAGCTTTTGCTCAATTCTTGTTCCTGCCCCAGCACAGCCTTCAGTGCTACTTTGTTTTCTTGATTCCTGACCCTGCACTATTCTAGTATACCCTTGTAGCCTCCCTTTCTGTATATCCTTTTCCAGTCCCAGCCTTTCTTCCCATTTCCTTGGTTCCAGTTCTAGTTTGCTGTCTTTCTATACTGCTGTCTTGCTTCTGTTACCTTGTGTGTTTATTACCAGCTTTCTGCCAAGTGTGCCCTGTGATTTCCTTCCTTTCCTGTTAAGCACTCCTCCTTGCTAGCTCCTTGTCTATTGTGCTTGTGTTTAGTTCTACCCCTTTGCTGTTACTGCCTTGCGTGTTCCTGTTTGATCGCCAGGATCCGTGGGCACAGCTGACTACCTAGGTGGTGTTTCTTGTTCACTGTGAGTATTGTCTTTGAGTTACTGTTATAACATCACCATAGGTATAAGCTCCACAGACCCTGCCTTTGCATACATATCCTATATGTGGGTATTTCCAGTCAGTATCTATAACAGCAATTGTGGGTGAGGAACTTACTGAGCTTCAGTCTTACCGTGTGGAGCTCCCGAGTGCTTTACCCCACATCCCCTTTATTGTTAATGTTGTTTTATATTTAAGTGTATTGCACATCCGTCCTGGGTTTAGTGATTCTGAATGCTGAGCCGTCTCATGAGTGCCCTTCCTTTCTGAGTCTCACCCTTCTTGTTCACCTCGACAGGCTTCCCCTTTGGATCCCTTTTCTCCTCTGACTTCCAGTGTGATTCTGGGCAGCGCTGTACTCCTCTCTGTGTTTGTTTTCTACGCTGTTCCCAGTCCTTGCCCAAGTCCCTGACTGTGTTCCCCACATAGTCCCGGACAGTCCCTGACACCTGCTCCTTGCGCAGTGTACCTAGAAAAGCTCTTAAAACCAGTTGTATGGGCCTCTTGGCCGAAATTAGAGCTACCAATGAAATGAGAAAGCCTACGGTACAAGCCCATCATTTAACCTTGTTGACTCCAACAATCCAGCCGTATATACTATTAACAGATGGAGACTTTGACCGTTTTCTGCTGTTACGTTTTAAACTGGATATTTTATATAGATCTCTAAGTTTTCCTGCATTAAATGATTGGTCAAGAGATTTGTGTAAGTGTCCTTGTGACGATGTCTCAGTACAATCAACTATACATATCATGTTTTTTTGTAAATTTTATGATACACCAAGAAAGAGATGGATTATTCCTGTTTTAAAGAATCTTGGTCTGAGGCATTGCCGACCCGCCTTTTTAATATTGCAATTTTTAGAAAATGAATTTGTCATTGCATCTATTATTGCCTTTCTTAAAAATGCTTTTAACTTCCGGAAATCTATGATAATGTGATATGTAATTGTGTACTTTGTTGGATTAGAAACTATTTTTTAACCATGTATTTTAATGTGCTTTTATGGTTATTGTTATTATAACCGAATAAAGATATTTGATTGATTGATTGATTGATTGATTAGGAGAGTCACAAGGGTGTGGCGTGGGTGTGGGTCGCATGGCCTGCTTACCATGTATTTCTGACTGTGGGTTGACGGGGAGGACACCTTGGGTAAATCTAACAGCAATGGTGCGAGTTCACTGGAACTCCTGAAAATAATATGGCAGTCACTGGTGTTGTTTTTATTGAAATTCTCAATAGCTCGTGTACTGTTGTCATAGCATATATTGTTTTTCACCGATATTGACAAAGTCATGCATTCTTAGATGATGACATACATCGACCGCGCTTGTACTGGTAACAATGTGTGTACATGGCTTATGGCATACATTAACATTGCTACTGCCGGTATCATCGATGTTGTGCAGACATTGATTATGACATACATTGACACTGTTTTTATGAGAATTCATAATGTCATATGGGCACAGGTTATGGCATACGTTGCCATTGTATTTATCGGTATTGCTGTTGTTGGAGCTGCACATATCATGGTACTCATCGACATTGTATTTACCCATTCCAACAGAGTCCTAAGACCTACAAAAGGATCAGCAAAAACAGAAGGCAAGCAGGCCAAAAATTTGGGGGAACACCTCGCTAAGGATGACAGGTCTAAGAGACCCCATTCCCGGGGGCTCAAGGAAAGCATTTTTAATAAAAATTATAAAAGAAATTGGGGAGGGGTCTGTGTGTCGGCCCTATCTCCGAGCCAGGGATTAGCCCTGAGGTACCCCATCCCCAAAGCCCAACACAAATTGTGCGCCTTAGGAAACCTAACCTGTTAGAAATTGGGTTTCTGGTTGGCTGAGGTATGCACACTGTACAAGCAGGAACCACAATCCTAGTCAGGGTAAGTCACAACATACCCTAAATGATGCTGTGCTCACCCTCTGGCAGCTTGGCACAGACTAGTCAGGCTTAACTTAAGAAGAAATGTGTAAAGTATTTGTGCAACACTTTGAACAGTAACACAGTAAAAACACTACAAAAAAGACTCCACACAAGGTTAGATAAATAGAGAATATTTATATAAATAAATTAAGACCAAAACGACAAAAATCCAACAAGTATAAGTCGAGATATGAATTTTTAAAGAATAAATGTAAAATAGCACTTAGAACCAATAAGCGCTTAAATGGGATATTTGGTTGCGCTAGACCGGGGCAAGGTCAAAATTTCAGACTGAACGCAGTGGTGCACTGGCCGGATACAGGGACCCACTTGGGCCCGCTGAACCAAAGTACCTTGATCCGGGATGCGCTGTTGTCGACGAAGATGCAAGTTGCAACCGAAGCTATGCGTCGAGCCATGCAGTGGACGAGATGCACCGATTTTCTCAATGCAACTGCGATGATACGTTGGTTCCGAGTGTGAGGTGCTGGTTCCAAATGTGATGCACGGCTGCTGCTCCCACAGTAGAAAATGCGTTGATTCCAAAGGCAACGCTCTGGTTCCGAAGGCGATGCACCTGGTCTGCTCCACGCAATGACAAGGATGTGCTTGTTCCGACTCACACATAGGCAAATATGCACCGGTAACAATGAGAATGTATGGGTTCTGGATGTAGAAGCGCCTTTAGCCTCACTTCCAAGTGTCCAATACTGTGGTGGCACCACTTGGCAGGGCAGACTCACAGTTTGGAGAGTCCAGATGTAGGTAGTTGGAAGTCTGTTATATCCCTGAGACTTCAATCAGGAGGCAAGACAGCTAGCCTGGGAGTCACTCTCAGTTCAAGTGATGCAGGTCCAGTCCTTCTCACCCAGGTAGGAGAAAGCAGACAAGAACACAGCAAGACAAGAGTCCAGCACAGCAGCAGCCAGCAGTCCTTTCAGCAGCACAGCAGTTCTTCTTCTTGGCAGAGATGTCAAAGGTCCAGAAGTGTACTGAAGTCATGGTGTCAGAGGTCCAGTACTTATACCCAGTGGTACCTTTGAAGTGGGGGAGACTTCAAAGGAAGCTTTGAAGTGAACTGAGGTCCTCCCTTCCTGCCCTGGCTCTAGACTCACTACAGGGGGGTATGCAGCCCTTTGTGTGGGAACAGGACACAGCCCTTTCAGGTGTGAGTCGGAGGCTGTGCTCAGCTCCTTCCTCCCATCTCCCAGGAAGGCCCATCAAGCCACTTCTAAGATCCCTTTGTGTGTGACTGTCTAAAAGAAATACACAAAGCCCAGCTGTCACCCACCCCAGACTGAACAAAGACAGTCAGCAGGCACCAAATGGCTAAAGCAAGTAAATGCCAACTTTCTAAAAGTGGCTTTTGCTTAACTGTAATCTAAAATCCAACTTCACCATAAGTTGTGATTTTAAATTAGGCACCCAGTGACACCAAACTTGAAAAAATCTATCTCTTAACAATTGGGAATTACACTTAAACTATGTAATGAGGTGTTCCCTATGTTATTCTAAGGGAGAGATAGGCCTAGCAGTAGTGAAAAACGAAACTGGGAGTTTTTCAGTACCAGGGCATGTAAAACTTAAAAGTGCATGTCCTGCCTTGTAAATAAATTGCGCCCTGCCCTGAGGGTTAGGCAGGGCCTACCGTAGGGGTGACTTATATGCATAAAAAGGGAAGGTTTAGGCCTGGCAAGAGTGTTACCTTGCCAGATCGAAGTGGCAGTGTCAAACTGCACATACAGGCTCTGCAATGGCAGGCCTGAGCCACGGTTAGTGGAGTAATTAAGTGGGTGGCACAATGAGTGCTACAGGCCCATTAGTAGCATTACAGGCCCTGGGCACTTATAAGAAAATGTAATATGCCCATTGGGGTTAAGCCAATGCTACCATGTTTAGGGGAGAGAGCACAAACTTTTTAGCACTGGTCAGCAACAAGGTTAGAAAATGAAGGGAGGCAGGCAAAAAGTTGGGGTAAGAGTCCGTAAGCCCACCCTTAGACTGTCAGGTCTAACACAACCCATGGGACACACCATGCTGATTGCACCCGCCCATAATCTACCTCCTTGCCCTGCATAGGAACACAAAGTAAGGCTGCTCCTACAGTGTGGGAGCACATTGAATGTGGCCAGCTCCTATTAACACCTGAGGATGGGTGCTGACTGGGGGCTGGTGGGGCCGTGGAACCCTCGGTCCTCCCCTGTAGCCTCTAACAAATTGCTGAGTTCTGGGTTCCCCTGGTGGGACATGGGCACCCACCGAAAAAAAGGTTTGTGTGTCTTTTGCACCGGTACCCAGCATAGGTGCTGGCTGTAGAGCAGTAGGGAATACCCCTGTGGCCCTCGACAATTCTATTAGTTGTGTGTACCTCAAGTGGGACCAGAGAATCCTTAAAAAAAAGCATGCAGAACTATATTGCACAGGAAAACACCAGCAGCATAGCTACAGTCTGTGTGGGGAGTTTAACTGCTATTTCAATCTGGCAAAATAAACCTTTTGCCAAGCCTAAACCTTCATTTTTATTATATATAAGTCATCTTTAGGGTAGGCCCTACACAGCCCAGAAGGCAGAGTGCAGTGTATTTAAAAAGTTGAACACGTACTTTTAGGTTTTACATGCCCTGGTAGGGTCAAAAACTCTTAAATCTGTTTCACTCCTGCAAGGCCTACCTCTTACATAGGATAATATTGGGTCACCTTATTGCATTTAATAAGGGAGAACTTTCAAATGAAAGCATGTAGGGAAGTCAAGTTTGGCCTCTAAAAAATTCTAATTTGAAACCCCTTTTCATGGTAAAGTTGGATTTTATGTCACAATTCTGAATCTTGCAATTTTCTTGTCCCAAACATTTAGTGCCTGCAGCCTGTATCCAGGATTGCATGACTAGGCGTAGCTAGCAGTAGTTCTCTGTGTATTGCTCCCAGACAGTGAGACAAATGGGAAATGGGTGTTGGCAGGATCGGCCATCTCTAACTTGGTAAGGGATAGGAGCTGTCATGTACCACACTTGCACATCGCAAATGTTTCGGATCAGCACACTCACAAAGGGTTTCACATGATTCTATTGTGCCCCCAGACGAGCTGGGACAGGAAAGGGAAGCAGGAAATTGAAGGCATCTCTGTAGGGAGAGGACTCTAGAAAGTACTCCCACCTCAGAGTTCTCATCAAGTATAAATATTGGACCCTCAGAACTAACTCTTTGGTACACATCTGGACCTTTGGAAGACTAAGAAGAAAGACTGCTGTGCCGCTCTGCTGCAAGAATAACTGGTGCCCCGCTGCCTTACTACTCTGCTGCCCTGCCGCCTTGCTGCATAAGTTAGAAAGACTGGACCTGCATTTTGAACCCAGGACCAACTGAGTGACTCCGAGGGGTAGTTGGCTGGCCTCCTCATCAGAGTCTCAGGGACAGCAAAGGCTCCACCCACCTTGAACCCTGCACCTGGCCTCTGCCTGCTGTGAATCCTACCCCCAAAGTGGTGCCACCCCAGTCGTGGACCCTTTGAAGTTGCAGGTGCTCTGCCAGCCAAACTGTGGCCTTATCAGAACCAACGCAGTATGACCAATCACCTCGCAGCCTCATATCGGAACCACCGCTGTGCAAAGCATCCTTGACACAGAACCTCGCATAACCGCTCCAAAGAACCTCAGAACTGCTAGTGCAAGACACGTCCTTGGTGCAGGACTTTGCATTCCAGCCTCGCAGCTCCTCACAACTGCATCTGCGCATCCTCGTTGCAGGACCTCGCAATACTCCGCAACCAGGATTTAAGGTACTTTGTTCAGTGGGTCCAACCTGGTCCTTGTATCTGGCCCACACTCCATCGCAATCGGCCTGAACTCGTGACATTGTCCCGGTCCGGCGCTACCAGTTAATCCCAGTTGTCACTTTATGCTTTCAAGCACAATTTATACCTAAACCTTTCAAATTGCATGTCTCCAGTTCTACTAATTGGGTTTTGTTGTTTTGGTGTCAAATAAATTATTGCAATTTAAATATTTTTCTAAATTGGTATGGGATTTTTCTTGTGTTGGGTTTTAATTTATTATTGTTTGCGTACTGCATAAATGTTATGTTATGAAAATTGTAAAGCGCATGGCTTTCCCGGCAAAGAGACGTCCCAGCGCTAAATGCCAGGAAAGAGAGTGGGAGAGGAAATTGCAGATCACTGGAAAAGCCAGGTCTTCACCGCCTTCTAAAGAGTAGAAGGTTGGGGATGCTTCTGATGGAAAGAGGTAGAGAATTCCAGAGGGTAGGCGCAAGCACCTTGAATGAAAGCCCTCCTGCTCTGGTTCTATGAAACCGAGGAACACATGTCAGATGGAGGTCGACCGAGCGTAGGACATGCGTCGGGATATAGGGAAGGCAGAGGTCGCGCAGAATTGCTGGGCCATAGCCAGCCAGAATTTTGTGCGCGAAGCAAAGCACTTTGAAATGGATTCTTTGCTCTATGGGCAGCCAGTAAAGGCGGGCCAGAAAGCCGGAGACCAAGCAGGGCTTAGGTAGGGCAAACAGCGTGTGTGCTGCAGCGTTCATAGTGCGCTGCAGCCTTTTAATCACAGATTTATTGGCGCCAAGCAGCAGACCGTTGCAATAGTCCAGCCTGGCCAGAACAGTACCTTGAGCAATCAGTTGACGGGTGAGAGGGTAAAAAAAACAGTATGGGTCTAAGGCCACACAGCAAGCCAAAGCAAGTCCCTGCAACAGACTTGGCGTGGTCCACAAAGGAAAGGGAGCTACCGACCCAGATACCTAGATTTTTTATGACAGTTTTCGGCAGGGGGGGGGTGCACCAAGCTATGGAGGCCACCAGTTGTTGCCCCAAAGGTGGGAGTCTCTACCTAGTAGGAGGATCTCAGATTTAGTGAAGTTGAGCTGGAGGCAGTTAGCCTCCATCCAGGCTGAGATGGCGTTAAGGCCTCCTGAAATCTGGCGGCATCCTGGCTAGGGTCCTTAGTAAATGAAAGTATTAGCTGCGTGTTATCCGCATATGACACCAGGGAAATGTTACGGGCTTTGGCATACAAAGCCAGCGGCCGAATGTAAACATTGAACAGGGTCAGGCTAAGTGCCGATCCCTGGGGGACTCCGCAGCGTAGGGAGTGCAACTGAGAATGGGGGTGGGGGGGCGATGACTTGAAAGGACCTGTTGGTTAAAAACAATGTAAACCAGGCGAGGGCTTTGCCAGTGATATCAATCTCCCACAGCCGAAAAAGCAAGATGTTGTGCGAGACCGTGTTGAAGGCAGCACTGAGATCAAGCAGGATCAGTGCAGACGTTCTGCCCTCATCCAGGGATGCTCTGAGTTGCTCAGTAACTGCCAATAAGGCTGACTCCATGCTATGACGTGGCGTAAAGCCATTTTACAAGGGATCTAGTATGGAGCACGCTTCCAGATACTGAGTAAGAGTGGTGTTCACATGGGATTCCGTGATTTTAGCTAAAAAAGGAAGCAGAGAGATAGGATGGTAATTCTCCGGTCTTGAAGCATCTAGCGATGTTTTTTTCAAAAGCGGAATAACTTTTGCATGTTTCCAGGATTGCGGGGACTCTGTCGACGATATGGAAAGATTGATGAGTTCCAGGCAACTAGGTAGGAGGCAGTCTTGGAACTTAAGGAAGAGTTCCGGTTTAAGGGGGTCATCCGGAGACCCTGATTTTACCTTAGTAAACAAGGCCAAAAGGCCTTCGACAGTGATTAAGGGGAGGGCAGGGAGGGAGTGGATCTCAGTGCCAGTAAGATCACCCTCCAGGGGGTCCAGAGCATCGCTCTTAGAACAGAAGCTGTCATAGATGCCCTCCACCTTGATGATAAAATAGGTGGCCAATACTTCACATTGGGCATTGGATGTTATGGTGTTTTCGGGTTGATCCAGCGGTCTACTAACAACTCGTACTCTACTACCATATACTCACTTGGGCCCATACAACTTGCTTCCGCTTAGACTCCTTGAGCCAAGCAGAGCAGACGTGCATTGACCGCCCGATCGCGGAGCTACCTTTTCCCAGGAATCACTGGCATCCCGCCAACACCTCTCTTCTAGATTGTCATACGGCGCATGGTACGCACAACATTGTGGCCCTGACTGCCTTATCCCATGGTTCCCGGACGGGAGCCTCTCCATAATTCATCTGCCTCTGACCCCCTTCCGGCCGTGGCCACTCCTGATTCCCTCGCATATTGATTACACGCTGCGCGGCCGTTTATCCGGACTCCAACTCCGCGTCTCCTGATGTTTTGATGCCTGTATACTCCAGCGCTGCCATAACGCTTTTCTCTTTTCCCCATTGGCAACTTCTCAGGCACTTGATCTATCAGTTAGTCCTGATGAGATCCCGATATCCATACTGGGATTGAAACGTCGTCGACATACACAGCTTCAACTCTATACCAATATTTGTATCTTATTGTGGAGTATGAGATGTAACTCAAAGTGTGACTTTTGATTATCTATATTTTCGCTTACTGAAAAGTCACTTTTTAAAGTCACTTGCCTGTGGTAAGGAAATCGGCTGATTTCCCTCTGCCCTGTCACGGTTTGCTCACTCATCTTTTCCTGTATATCAAGTTCGCGTTTTATTTTGACTTGTTTATTAAAATACATTTTCTCATTTATACATTTGTAAATCCGATTTTGATTACAAAAATTGTGATATTTTCTTAAATCTTAAACTTGCATGGGACCATTGTTCTACGTAGCATAAATTACCCTTGGTCCCCTTGACCTTGAGGGTCTCCTTGTTTCTTTTTGCGCTGCACTCTAAGTAAACCACTGGAGTCTATTAGTTTTATTTGTTATTCATACCTCAGGATCTAGTTATTACTTCTTTAACTAAACCTTCTGCTGATCAAACAGTTCTTTCCTCTGGTCAATGGACCAGTTAGGTAAAACTAGTTGATGGCGACAATTGACATAACTTATTATGCATTTCTTAATAAGTATAAAATAATGACAGAATCAATAAGTTTTAAACCTTTATCTAAAATTCGGGGTTTTGAACCATCTCAAAGCGTTTCAATACAAACACCCTCATTCGCGGGAGTGCCAATTCAAAATATCACAGATAACACTTATTAATTCAGGTCCACACAATAACTTTGCTCAGAAAGAAGAGGATAGAGACAGAAGAGCATTTATCAAACGATGAATTTCATAATTACCAAAGTATGGTGTGAAGACCAACCCCCTGGCCAAAGGGCTGGTAAGGGCCTCCCAGGACCGATCAGGAGACAAAGGCTTCAGGACAGGAATTAGGACAGGATACTTCACCTCTCTAATTACCGACGACTACGTCGCACCCCTCTCTGACACTCTCTTCCTCCTCGTGGTTCTTCCACGATCTTTTTCTAAAACCCACCCAAATTAAGTAGATAGTTCTGCATTCGGTTTCTTCATCAGCATTTCAGAGCATCAGCACCACCCCGGCACACCCCGATGTCAGGCTTCTTCAACGCGCAAAAGCTCGCTCAACTTGACTCTCGAACTCTCAACCCCCGAACTTCTCTCAAAGACAATATATCCTTCTTCTAACTAAACTACCTCAATTATACCTTTCCATAGGCATGTACCACCCATTAATGATTCTTTTGCACAGAATACTAACTTCTGATTGGACAGGCGAGGGGGGGGGATGATCATCACACCACACTTATACTTCATTTATTCTCTTTTAACCATTGTTTCCAAAACTCCTCCCTTCAAACTTTATTCCACCCTTCCTTTCCCATACATCTTTAAACTTTATTAATACATTTGTAACTGATTTCTTGAATAAGTTCCTTCATATGAACTCTTCACCCTCATGTTCCCAGGGCACATCTCCGCCGACCTTGGACTCGTGTCAAATCCTTAGTCATCTTCCAAACTTCCGTATCAGGGCGCATGCGTCGCGCCATATTCGTCTGCTCGACTCGGACAACTTTAACAGGCCCAAATACGCACTAATAATAAAGTCGACAAGGAAAAATGTTATTCTCAAAAATAAATGGTTTCACTGTATACCACCAACCTCTACTCTAACCCATACCATTTGATATTTCTTTCTCTGCATTTGCGTTAGTTATAAACCCATTTCTAATTTCAGCAAAGCAGGTGCCATGCATGTGAGCTTTCAAGCGGCCATTTTATAGCTCTTTGCGCAAGCGCCAGAATTTCCCTCCAAGCGAAAGCATGTCATACTACGTAGATGCAGTAGACGCATGCGCAGTAAAGATCCCAGTTTAAATGCGTTCTAGTCCTACGTCTGTGTTATTTGCAGTTAGTAAACACATAGGCAAGCTTCATTCTTTTCCGCGTATAGTGAAAAATGCATATTATTAATTACGAGACATGTTGTTAGTAATTCGCTAGTAAGTTAAATCGAGAGGATTGCTTCCGAGCAAGTCTCGTGACCGAGTCCTTGCTCCATCAATCCCTTCTCTGATGGCATATTAAGCCATCACAAAATTCCCATCCATCCCAGATATCAACTTTAGCACTTCTTAGTTTTCTCTATTTGGCCTCCCAACTTTTCATCAACTGTCTCATTTCCTTCTAAATCTCGCATCTTCTTGTATAACCTGTCTTTCATTTCCTCTAAGCGTATTTCTTCATACTTTCTTTTACGTGTCTTTCCCTTTCCTTTTCTGTTCAAGTGTACTTTTCCTTTCGTACCTTTTCTACATCTATATGTAATCATTATTAACATCACTATTGTTATTATCATCACTAATGGTATCATTATTTGACCTAGAAAACTTTTCCCAAACCCAACAAACCATTTCCCTATTGATGTTATACTTTTTGTTAGTCTTCCCCACACACTGTCAACCTCCAGTTGGGTCAAATCTTTATGCATTCTCGTAATATTTTCAATATATCCTTTAATTTCTCTGCTCTTGTCCGGAATATAAGTGCAGCAATGTTGAACTTTCAACATGCCACAAACTCCACCTTCTTTTGCCAACAATATGTCAAGAGCAAGACGGTTCTGTAAAACCATTGATCTAATTGCAACCATTTCTGTGTTAATCATTAAAAATCCTCCTGCAGTATCTGTAGAAAGACGATCAACTATGGTTGATAACTTACACATTTTCTGTGAATTTAAAATGACTCCAACTGAGGGTATCAGTGCACTAAAAATATCTCTTACAATTTCAGAAAAACTAGCCCTTCTTTTTCGTGTTAGTCCATTAGAATTTCCATTGGTTCCACTGATTTTATCTACATGATAAATTTTGGGAAAAACTATTCCAAAATAACAGCTTCCGTACCATCTTGCAGTTAACCTGTAGTAGGCATTATTCCCACAAACATAATATACTCCTGGAAACACAGAATCAGTTCCCCCTTTTAGTCCCCATCCTCCTAATATTAGGAAGTTATGTTCACATTCACTGGAACCAATGTAATTATTGTTATAATCTGTCTTTAATCTATGGAGGCAGAATTTTCCCCTTTTCACAAAGTCCAGGGACATCGCAGCATGAGCCTTGCCACTTGCATAGATTCCCTCCTTCTCAACCCATGGAGGTACATGGGTTTTCTGTGTAGTGGCCTTCTTCATTAAATCCTGTCTCATTTCTTCTACTAAATCTAAAAATTATTTTTCTTCTTTTCTTAATGTACATGTTAGATTATCTTCGTGTGCCTGAACTAAATCTATTGAACTCATGGTTATGAAAAATTCACCCATAAATCGGGCATTTTTACTACTAACTACTGGATTCATATTCTTTCTAATAGGAAGTTCAGGAAATATTACATCTAAGTTAGAATAAAAATACTGCAATCTCCCTATAGTGTAAAATAAACTTGACAAAATACTACATGACACACCATACGTTAAAGGTATATGGTGATACGTCATTCCTTCTGATACTGATGAGGGCAATTTCATACATACATAGCAGTTGTTAATTTGCATAGTGCTAACATACTGAAATAATAATTTAATAAACACATTAGAGGACGTATTATAGTCTGATTCATTATGATAGTTTGCCTCATCTTCCACTCCTATTTCTATTTTAGTTTCTCTTAATCTATCTACTTTAACATTAGTATCTGTATTATTTTTGTCACTTGTTTCCATTATTAAAGGTACCCCAACTGTTAGGAATAACCATCCTAATATCGCTAATAGAATACTACAAAACCAAAATCTAAGACACTTTCTTTTAACTCCACATTTTGGTTTTCAGCTAACTTCATTGTCGGCCATTTTGTCTCTGAGAAAATTTCTTTTCTCTTATCTTTTCTCTTTACAGTCTTTTTGTCTTTTTATTCTTAAGGAGGTTTCAATTGGCTTTCCTCAATTTGTGCAATATGAACTTCTTCTGTCTCATCAGTCAGATCCAGGGACTCAAATTCTTCAAGAATGACGTTTGTCCACTCTGGAGCCTTGTATTTTCTGTTTAAGTTTTTCAATCTTGGACTTCTTCGAGTTATTTTTGCTAATGTTTGCTTAGGTCTTGTTTGACTTGTGATTTCATTCACTTGTTCTGGTTTCTTTTCAGATTTTCTCAGATGATATTTTAGTTTCTTTACTCCAGTTGGCCAATTGTTTCCCTTTCTTACTATTTTAATTTGTACTGCTTTTTCACCTTCCTTATCTTCTTGTAAAGTTCGTTTTATTTCATTTATTCTGGGCACAATCTGTTCTATTTCTCTGTTTTCTGTGCTTGTACCTTCTTTTGCTTCTTCCTGCTCAGGTACTGTGTTTTGTTTTACTTCTTCCTGAGCTTGTTCTTCTAATTCTGTCTGACCCTGCTCAGGTCTTACTTCAAATCTTTCTTCTTCTGCCTGAGTTTGTTCTTCTAACTCTATCTGGTCCTGTTCAGGTCTTAATTCACACCTTTCTTCTTCTGCCTGAACGTGTTCTTCTCTTTTTCCCTCCTCAGGTTTGTTTATGTCTTTTTCTGTTTTCACCTGAGTGTGTTCTTCTTCCCCTATCTCTTCCTGACTACTTTCTTGTCTTTTCAGTTCTGTTCTTCTTCTGGTTTCAATGGCATCATCAATTACTTCAATCACTGGGATCCATTCTTCCTGACTTAGCTCGGGCTGCTCATCATATGGTTGTCTTTCGGAATCTATCACTCTAGATTCTTCAATTTCACAGTTTACAACTCCTGATGCTTCAGCCTGCTCAGTCAGTGGTGGCTCTTGTTGATCTAATGGGCTCGATACTCTTCTGGTATTGAGAACAAAGTCCCGTGGACACGTATTGAGGGTGTAATAGAACAAGGAGTCTCGTATGCGTTCAAAATTGCTTGAGTCGACACCAGAGTGAATATTGAAAGTTATTTAATGAGGCAACAACAAAAGAAAGCAACCAGCCGACACGTGTTTCGTCATGCGGGAATGATCCCGTGACTCATCAGGGCCAGAGTGCCAGCTCAAAAGGACCATCCAGTGTCCGTGTAGGAAGAGAAAAGAGGCGGGTGAGCCTATCGAAGGCGGGATAAATAGAAACCTCAGAAAATCACGTAGTCCTGGTGGTAGAAACAAGGAGGCGGGTGCGCCGATCGGATAGCAGCGTATTGGATGCCGAACTGGAGTGGTCTCGTCTGTATGACCGGTTCCGGTCATACAGGCGAGACCACTCCAGTTCGGCATCCAATACGCTGCTATCCGATCGGCGCACCGCCTCCTTGTTTCTACCACCAGGACTACGTGATTTTCTGAGGTTTCTATTTATCCCGCCTTCGATAGGCTCACCCGCCTCTTTCTCTTCCTACACGGACACTGGATGGTCCTCTGAGCTGGCACTCTGGCCCTGATGAGTCACGGGATCATTCCCGCATGACGAAACACGTGTCGGCTGGTTGCTTTCTTTTGTTGTTGCCTCATTAAATAACTTTCAATATTCACTCTGGTGTCGACTCAAGCAATTTTGAACGCATACGAGACTCCTTGTTCTATTACACCCTCAATACGTGTGCCCGGGACTTTGTTCTCAATTTCCAGTGTGGGTCTCCAACTCATACACCAACGGGGGTTATAGGGTAGTTCCCCCGACCTGGTAGCACCGTAAACATTGTGATATAGTTACACCACGCGTTTTTGTCTGTGCGCCATTCTCCCTGATTTACTAAAAACCCTGCATCCATACATACTCTTCTGGTATGACTAGCGTGAATCCAATTGGGCAAACCTGCACACTTCACTGCTGTGGTAGTGACTAGTATGACTTGCCTTGGTTTGTCCCACCTTGGTGCTAGACACGATTTTCTTGCGTGTTTCTTCACTAGCACCCAATCTCCACGATTCAAATCATGCGCTTGATCTGGCTGTCTTTCAACTGCGTCTTCTCCAACCTGATGAGAGTTAGAACGCATCATTTCAGCCAATCCTTTGCAATAGTCCAATACCAGATCAACAGTTATACTCATTATTTTATTTCCAGGAATGAACTCCTGTCTCATGGCTCTTCTCATGAGTACCTCATGCGGACTCATTCCTGTTTTCCTGTCTGGAATGCTTCTGAGACCCATTAGCACAAGAGGCAATGCATCTGGCCATTTCAGCTTTGTGGATGCACACACCTTTCCCAATCTTGACTTGATTGTGCCATTCATTTGTTCAACAATTCCAGAAGCCTCTGGACGATAAGCACAGTGTAGTTTTTGTTCAATGTTAAATGCAGCACAGATTAATCGAATTATTTCATTATTAAAATGAGGGCCTCTATCTGATTCCAAAATGACCGGAAAACCAAAGCGTGGCACCAACTCCCTCAACAACAATTTTGCAACTGTAAGACTGTCATTTCTTCTAGTAGGGTAGGCTTCCACCCATCTTGAGAAAAGGCACACTATGACAAGTACGTATTTTAATCCGTTGCAAGGGAGTAACTCAATGAAATCTAACTGTAATCTGGTGAAGGGTCCTTCTGCCTTTCCGATTTTTCCCCAGCTTACCACTGTCTTTCTACCTGGGTTCTGCTGTTGACAGGTTAAGCATCTTTGGCAAAGGCTCTCTGCAATTACCCTGAACTTCGGATTGTACCAACTCTGCCTGAATAGTATGATCATTGAATCTCTCCCTATGTGTGTTGCTCCATGATACACCCTCGCCATTTTTGAAAGTAGACAATCTGGCATGACTGGTCTTCCATCTAGATACACCCATACTTCATCATGTGGTCTTTTGGTACAGGCTGCCTTTATCCAGATTTCTTTTTCCTTTTCCTCAACTTCTTCCTGCAATTGTCTAATCTCATCCCATGTCTCTGGCACTGAGAAGTACATAAGTTGGCATCTGGTTTCTCCCGTTTCAATTTTTCTGTTTATGGCTACTGCATTTTTAGCGCAGTATTTCGCCACTTGGTCAGCATAATTATTACCAGCAGTCACATAGTCATTTCCTGACTGATGTGCAGCGCATTTTACAACTGCTATCTCTTTTGGCAATTGTAATGCTTCCAACAAATCCTTTACTTTTTTGCTGTTTCTGATTGGAGACCCTGAAGAAGTCAGAAATCCCCTCTGCATCCAAAGCTGGCCGAAGTCATGCACAATCCCGAAACCATATTGACTATCCGTGAATATGGTTACTCTCCAATTTTTCCCCTTTTTACATGCCATTGTCAAGGCAACCAACTCAGCTACTTGTGCAGACTTGACCCCAGGTAAACAGGATGCTTCAATTACCCCCGAAATTTTGCAAACAGCATATGCAGCACTTAGACCTCCCTCTTGTGTCCTAAGGCAGGAGCCGTCTACAAATAACTCATGATCTGCTTCTTTTAGTGGTGTCTCTCTAATATCCGGGCGGGGCTTTGTGCATAATTCAGTTACGTCTAAGCAATCGTGATCACTTTCATCTTTTACTTCCTCATCGCAGTGGTCTGGTAATAGAGTAGCTGGGTTCAAAATCGTACACCTTGTCACAGTCACATTTTGAGCTCCCAAAATTACTCATTCGTACTTTGTCAAATGACTAGGGGTGAGGTGCTGTGTTCTTGTTCTTGTTAAAAGAATCTCAACCGAGTGTGGAACGAATACCTTTACCGGATGTCCCATCACTATCGACTCACTTTGCTCCAGACTCATACAAGTAGCAGCTACTGCTTTTAAGCAGCCAGGCAATGCTGAAGCCACCGGGTCCAATGTGGCTGAAAAATATGCCACTGCACGCCGACTCAATCCATGTCTCTGTGTTAAAACTGAAAGTGCACAATTTTCTCTTTCACAACAAAACAAAGCAAAATCTTTTGTATAGTCTGGCATGCCCAAGGCAGGAGCCTCACACAGACAATTTCGCAATCTCACAAATGCCTCTAGGCAGTCATCATTCCAATCAATCGGATCTTTTGCTTGTTTCCGAATCATCTGTATCAATGGTTTCGCTAACACAGAAAATCCATTTATCCATTGCCTGCAATATCCAACCACTCCCAGAAACATTCTCATCTCTCTCTGAGTCTGTGGCAATTGCATTTCTTTGATTATTTGTATTCTTTCCGGTGTCACTTTTCTAACTCCTCTTTCTATTTTATGCCCTAGATATCTTACTTCTTGTCGACAGAACTGTAATTTTTCTGGAGACCCCTTGTGTCCTCCTTCAGCCAAATGGTTCAGCAACGCAATTGTATCTGTGACACAATCCTCTCGCGTTTTGATGCCACCAATAGGTCATCAATGTACTGAACCAGAACAGAATTTCTGGGCATAATCAATGATTCCAGCCACTTTTTCAAAATATGATTAACGATTGAAGGACTTTGGGCCTGATTCACAGAACTAACTTACGACAAAATCCTAAACTTACTACCATTTTGGTATTCACAGAATGAACTTACTCGTTTTGGTATTCACAGAATGAACTTACTACCATTTTGGTATTCACAGAATGAACTTACTCATTTTGGCATTCACAGAATGAACTTACTCATTTTGGTATTCACAGAATGAACTTACTCATTTTGGTATTCACAGAATGAACTTACTACCATTTTGGTATTCACAGAATGAACTTACTACCATTTTGGTATTCACAGAATGAACTTACTCATTTTGGTATTCACAGAAGGCACTTACTCATCAATGAGTAAGTGCCTTCTGTGAATACCAAAATGTGTAAGTTACACAAAATGAGTTAGTTACACAAAATGAGTTAGTTACACAAAATGAGTAAGTTACACAAAATGTGTAAGTTCACACAAAATGTGTAAGTGCCTTCTGTGAATACCAAAATGAGTAAGTTCATTCTGTGAATACCAAAATGAGTAAGTTCATTCTGTGAATACCAAAATGGTAGTAAGTTTAGGATTTTGTCGTAAGTTAGTTCTGTGAATCGGGCCCTCTCTGTGTACCCTTGAGGAACACGACACCATGCGTAAATACGATCTTCAAATTTAAACGTAAACAGATACTGACTGTCTGGGTGTAAAGGAATAGAAAAGAACGCTTGGCACAAATCAATTACTGTGAACCATCCTGCATTCCATGGTATCTGATAAAGGATCACTGCTGGATTTGGCACAATTGGACAACAGGGAATAACAATCTTATTTATTTTTCTCAGGTCTTGTACTATTCTGTACTTCCCGCTAGGCTTTTTCAATCCAATTATTGGTGAATTACAGGGACTACCCATCACTTCTTTCAGAATGCCTTGTTTAACCATCCGTTCAATTTCTGGGATAATTCCTGCTTTTACTTCTGCACTCATTTTGTACTGTCGGGTATTTGGATACACTGCACCTTCCTTTACTGTCACTTTAACTGGGTCTATATTTTTCATTAGCCCAATATCTTTTCCTGTCAAATCCCACACTTCTGGATTAACTGTGGTTCTCAACTCTTCTGGTAATTCGTTTTCAGTTATCAGTGAAAACATTTCATCTACTTCTGTTCCCTGCTTGGCCAGCATCATCTTGTATGCCACATCTTCATCAGAGGTTTGGAAAGCAACACCATCCGGTGTACAATAGATCGTGCAGTTCATCTTGCACAATAGATCTCTTCCCAACAGATTTACAGGACTGGAATCGCAAACTACAAACCGATGCATTTCCTTAAAGTTTCCAATGTGCACCTCCATTGATTTTGTGATTGGTTTTCTAATCTGTTGGTTAGATACACCTACAACTTGGATTGTCTCTCCCGAGAGGGGTAGGTTTGGAATGTCTGCTGTTCTCACAGTAGACCTGGTAGCACCAGTATCCAATAGGAAAGTAATGTCTTTACCTTCTACTCTCCCATCAACAAATGGACCTGACTGATCTACCGGCAAGGATGCGCCAAGCGTGCACTCCTCTTCCTCCCCCCTCAGGCACCGTCATTGTGAAGTATCTGAACGTTCCTCATCATTCTGCAAAAAATATTGAGCAATTGTTCTATTATTCTTACCACTTTCTCCTTGAAATCCGGTGTTCGTACTGAAACTTTGATGGTTCACAAAATTTGGCATAGGAGCTGGTGGTACCTGATATTGTGGAGTGACTACCTGTTGCTGCTGATTCATAAGTACTTCATTCTGCATCTGTGGGATTAAATTTTGATTTGGCCCATTATTATTATTATTATTCTGAGTACTCTTACACTCGTTCTTCCAATGTCCAAGCTTTCCGCACGCATGACAAAGGGAACTTCTTTTCGGGTCTTCTCTGTCCATTCGCCCTTTAAATCTATTACCATTCGTTCCTTGATTATTCTGACTCTTTTCTTTTACTGGATTATTATTTTGCTCTTTTGTCTTCTCTTCCTGCTGCTCTGCCAATTTAACTTGAGCCCACATCATTTTCTCTTTTAGCTTCCTTCGCCTGGCCTCTATGTCATCTCCGCAATATTTTGCGTATTTAAAAATGTCATCCACTGTCTTACTTTGCCAGCACAACATGTGCTGCTGTATCATCTGACTAATTTCCGGTTTCAAACCATATACAAACCGATACACAAAATGTCCCATATCTTTGTCACCAATGTTCTCAAAATCACTATACTGCTTGAACACCTGCAACAATCGCTCATAATACGCATGTACAGATTCATTCGGTTCCTGTGTTGTTCTATCTATTTTTACCCAATCTGTTTCTTTAGGAGGAATTTTTCCTTTCAAATATGTAATCACTTGGTGATACTTTTTCATCACTTCTTCTGACGGTGCTCCTGTTTTTGCATCTCTAGGATACTCCTCATTAGGCCAATCAATTGTGATTTTACATTCTGTCCATAAATCAGCAGGTACCACTATGTCAAATAGACCATTCAGATCTTTCAGTAACACCTTTGAGACTTTTACAAACCTCTCTACCTGTTTGTACCACTCAACTGGCTTCTCTCTCAGTTTTGGAAAATCATTTGTAAATGATAAAATATCTTGTCTACTCCAAGGGACATGAACATATCCTCCTCCAGGAACCTCTCTCATTGGACACAACCTTTCCACCTTTCCTGTTTCTCTTACTTGAAATGCAGCTGTTGCCTCTCTTGCCTGTACTTCTTCTTTCTTCCTTATCCAACTAATCCTCCATTTATTAATATCTCCCCATTTCCATAAAATGTTCATTAATTATTTTATCTGTAACCTTTTTCCTGAAGCATTCACACTTTCTAAGTCTTTATCAGTAAAATCCACTCGATAGGGCTTCTGTAACAATTTTGACTTCCCTATATCTATTCCAATTTCTGAAGCAACTTCAGTTAATCTTTCATGAAATAGTCTTGCTCTCCTGGTTATACTCTTACATAGAAACAACAGTTCTTCATCATTGTAAACATTTAATCTCTCTGTGCCCACACATCCTGTCATCAGCTCTTCCAATTCCACTTTCAATCGGCTAATATCTAAAATCTTCAGTTTTGTGATCCGATTTTCCCTTTCCTGAGCCCACCTTTCTATATCTTCAGAGGTGACTACTGTTGTACCCAAGTTCCAGCCGGAACCAAAGGTCTCTCTCTCTCAAATTCATAGGCGTAACTCACTTTTGAGTTTCCATATTGGGTTCCACAATAGGGAGATCCATTAGTGAGATAACTGACTCACTTTCACTAACCTGATCATCTGTGATTACTATCTCTTTTCTAGGACTATTCAATGGAACTGTCACAAGTTGTGATTTCTGGGTATCCTTATCATCCCCATATAATGGGATTACTGGACCAATGGTTACAGGTACTGTCAAAGCTTCAGTATTTAAATTCAATTGACTTAATCTTTGAACTAGTTCCTCCCTTGTTTTGTTCAAAGCTTCTCTCTCATTATCTTGCAACACTCTGGGGTATATTCACAAGAACGTGTGATAACTACCGCAAGAGTAGTGTAACACAACTTTCAATATCGCAGCCTATCGCGGGAAAATAACCCTGTGTCAACGTGGAATTCACAACAAGGCGGTACCATGCGATAGTCTGCCGAAACCGCGGACAATGTCCGCGATACAACCACCACGATGGAGATAAAAACACAAACCACAACACCAAAAAACACGCGATGGGCCAAAGCGCGATGAGGAAACAGCGACAAGCAGCGCCAGGCCTGCAACACACACCTGGCAGGCGTCAAAAATCTTCATAAAAGTAGAAAAAACACCCACACACAAACTGACCAACACGCAAGCACCATGGAGGCAGCCGGAGCAGGCGCAGAGGACGAGCGCAACCCCACAAGCACCCAGGACGACCAGCCTGGGACCTCGGGGACAGGGAAGGGCAAGGACAAGAAGACGAGGAAGACCAAGTTCAGTCCGCAGGCGAACAGGATCATAGTCACGCGATAAATTTACCTCCCCATTCACAAGCCGTTGTTAACAGCCCATAGCACCAGTTTACCCGCGATAGCAGCCGCAAAAAACATCGCCACAGAGGACCCCCGCAAATATCGCTAATGAGATGCAGAGTAGGCGTTCCCGTGACAAAAGTCGAGACAACAGCACACCTCAACATTCACAACGACCAGCCACATCCGCGATAAAAACACAAAACAGGCGATAAGGCGCGTTAGCACCAGGAAATCTACACCTGCTCTGACCTGGTGTAAAGTCAGACGGCAGCTAGCAACACAAAAGGGAGCACAGCCCAGGGCTACATCCGAAGGGCAACAGATGCCATGGAGCCACCCATCATGCGGCCCGGACACCCAAGAGGGCCACAACACCCACCGCCACCACCCCCAGGACCACCCCTCCCTGGCAACCCCCCGACCCCAGACATGCCACATCAGCCACACCGAAACATGTACAAAATATTCCGCTTGATGCCGCACAATCACAAGTGGTGACATGGATGTGTCGTCACAGAAATGACCAGCACACATTCACTTTCGAAGCAACAAATGAAACTTTATTAAAATGAACAACGAAATGAAATGAAGACACATGGCCGCTCCCCTCCGGACAATACGTAGGTCACAGCCTGTAAGACAAAAAACATGATGAGAAGGTGTGTCCTGCGCACATCAGAGGACAGAGAGAGAGCGAAGGAGAGAGAGAGGTAGAGTGGGAGGGAGAGAGAGAGGAAGAGAGGGAGAGAGAGAGAGAGAAGAGGAGAGAGAGAGGAAGAGTGGGCGGGAGAGAGAGGAAGAGAGGGAGAGAGAGAGAAGAGGAGAGGGAGAGGAAGAGAGGGAGAGGAAGAGAGGGAGGGAGAGAGAGAGGAAGAGAGGGAGGAAGAGAGGGAGGAAGAGAGGGAGAGAGAGAGAGAGAAGAGGAGAGAGAGAGGAAGAGAGGGAGGGAGAGAGAGAGGAAGAGAGGGAGAGAGAGAGAGAGAGTGCCGCCCCTGCACACCCAGGCCACACTGCTCACCTGCTGCCACCGGTGTGTCTCCAACCACGTGCCGGTATGTAGGGCAGTTCACCAGGTTACACATCTGATTCAGAGCCGTCAGCTGAAACAGAGCCCAGATACATGACTGGCACAGTACACACACTTGCACAAGACAACATCGCCTGCCTGCCCATGCACACCCAGGCAGAGGCACCCCAACCTCTCCCGCTGCCCATCGGAGCATGCCCGCCCATGCACACCCAGGCCTCAATGCTCACCTTCCGCCACCGGCGCGTAGACAGGAGGTCCCACCATGTGCCGCTGCAAGCCACAGGCCCGGGGCCCGCGGACATGGCACCCTCCACATCATGCAGCCCCGCTCAGCAGGCCACCAGGTCTCACGTTTGGTGCTGGGTCTTGATTACTCCATGGCAGAGGACATACCAGTGCACCCGGCACCATCGCAGGCTGCACACCCGCTCAGCCCAATGGGTGCCACCAACTCTGGGATCCCGGAAGTGACGCCAAGTGGCGGTAGTCCCGCGCTGCCCGCTGGCTCTGGCCTACACTGCGGTCCAGCAGGGCACACAAAACCTGAGCTGTCTGGACCGCCGGGACGGGGCATCATTGCAGGCTGCACACCCGCTCAGCAGCTCAAGGTGCCACTGACACAGTGCACCCCAAGTCACCGTCCCATGGCGGGGTGCCTGTGCCATCCGCAAGGCCCCGGGTGCCACTAACCCTGTGCAACCCCAGTCTGTGCCACGTGGTGGTAGGCCCGTGCCTTACTCAGGGCCTCGTGTGCCACTAACCCTGTGCAACCCCAGTCTGCGCCACGTGGTGGTAGGCCCGTGCCTTACTCAGGGCCTCGGATGCCACTAACCCTGTGCGCAACAACTCATGGGCCCTACATGAGTGAGAACCGTGGAGCGGCCGTCATCCAGTCACCACCGGAAGATGGGAATGTGACGTCGTCGGCCCCTTATGTTGGTCGGAGTCACATGGCCTGTGACGCCTGTGCCGGATGGGTGTGGTGTGTGTGAAAACCTGCCCTCAGGGAGTGGCTATGACATGCTGACAACTAGACCAGTGACCTGCACACCACCAGCGAGTACGGCTGCGACGGGAAGCAATGAGGGCCCCCCCTCGGGGCGTTAGCCGAGTGGCCTGGCCTGCCGTACGCCCGACCAGCGCAGGGCTTGCAACAGTGCCTTGTGGGCTCTGGGCGTGTTCCAGTCCATGTCCGGACAAGGAAGTGACTGATGCGTGTGTCCCTGTTGTAGTGTTCACGGAACCCGGGACACAAGATGCAATGTCGCACCCTCTGACTGGCATCCCACAGGATGAACATCATTGATGCAAGGGAAGGCACTGTCCCCACATTCATCCACACATCCATACATGAATGACGTAAGACATTACACAGCAGTGCGTCACTGGATATTTATTTGCACATCCAGTGCAGTCATGCAGCTGGAGCCGGTACAGGGCAATGCCGAGCACACTACACAATATGGGCCCGTGGAGGGCCAGCCAGTGTCCATCCAGGGATGACCTGTACTGCAGAAGAGGAAGGGTACAGTCCGCAGTCTGTCCGCCGTGTCATTGGTCGTCAAACAGGATGTGGCAGTTCATGTCGCTGTCCAAGGTGAGTGCATCGGAGTGTATCGGGGGTCAGTGGTAGGTCTTGAGGCCATGTGCGGCACCAAGCAGAAACAGGCAAGGTGGCGGAAATGGATGCTAGTGCCTGGCTCTCCTGACCACAGTCCCATCCACGTCCTCGTCCCCGGGTGTGTGCCCTGCCCCACCTGTGGGTGTTGCAGTACCGGCTGCGGCACTGTGTGCCACTGTCACATCAGGGGCCGGAGGAGAATTATCGGCCGCACTGTGTGGCAGTGACACATCAGGTGCCGGAGTGGATACGCCTGCCGCACTGGGAGGCACTGACACACCAGGGGGCGGAGATGTGGATGGTGTGGGGGCAGCAGCATTCATCATCGCCACGCCTGGTGGCATCAATGCCATGATGAGGACATGCAGGGCACGGTAGATCCCAGCTACATTTCGCTGATGTGCAGCGGCGGCTGCCATCCTTTCCGCCTCCATCCGCACCATGTCCTCCATGCTCCATGCTTTTATGGAGGTTTCTGACGCCTGCCAGCTTGTCGCTGGTTTCCTCATCGCGCTTTGTCCCATCGCATGTTTTTTGGTGTTGTGGTTTGTGTTCTTATCTCCATCGTGGTGGTTGTATCGCGGACTTTGTCCGCGGTTTCGGCAGGCTATCGCATGGTACCGCCTTGTTGTGAATTCCACGTTGACACGGGGTTATTTTCCCGTGATAGGCTGCGTTATTGAAAGTTGCGTTACGCTACTCTTGCGGTAGTTATCAAACGTTCTTGTGAATATACCCCATAGTGAATGAATAGAATTAACTCCACTCCAGTACATTCTCAATGATGTTTCGGACAATGAAAGCACAAACGTTCATAGCATGACATTATGTAAAAAGGCAGCGCTGAAATGTTGCTTGCACAGTAAATCAATCGAACAATTAGCTTTCAATCCACCTACTGGCAAACAATTTTCTTTGGATAAAAACATGATGAAACCTAATTCAATAGACCCTCCTGCACTATGAACATAGCAGTGGAGATTCAGCATATAATTATGAAATGATTCAAAGCACATCCCTTTACTCAAGGAAGCTAGAGGAACATGTTACTTTACACACACAGAGACAGACCATGGCTGCAGCTGAGTTTCAGTGATTTTTTGAAAAGCAAAGAAAAACAATGCTTGTACACAATATTTAAACATGCACTTTCAATAATGTGGCGTAGCACGGACTAGGTATTTCAAGTAAAACAAACCTATGTTAAGCATTATTTTTCTAAAGAGAATTGATATTTTACAGACACATACATAATGTGGCAGGATTGACAACCAAAAGTGGGGAAGATATTTTCTTATTCTTAAGTTCTTTCTGAGGGGTGGCCAGGGTTAGCTGCCGTGCCTGCTGCATGAGAACGAAAACCCATTGCATTTTGGGCATTAAGAACATATTCTAGGAATAATGCTGATAAGGGAGATTTGTGCACCAGGATTACCAAAATGCCAGGCAGAGCCCTTTGCACCATCCTTGAGCTGTGACCTTTTAGCATCTCAGGCTTTGGTCAGACAGTTCTGGAAGCCCACAGAACATTATTGCTGCACCCTCGACTGGTAAACCTCCCTTGAATGAAACTTCAAATTTGACAAAAGCAGATTTGCTGGTATTTTTAGTTGCCTTATGAGTGTCAGCAGCAGAATATACCTGACGCAGGTATAATGTAGCGCAGGGCGTTACAACGTGAAGCATCTCCCTAGATGCGTCACATTGTAAATATGTTGCAACGTGGCGCATTGTTTACGATGTCGCTGCGTCACAGAAGTGATGCAATGGCGGTGTAAAGTTGTCGCAAGGGGCTTGAAAATCTGCCCCAAAATGTGTTTTGTGGTATTTCATGTTTTGTGTCTGCAAACAGTGTATATGTGGGGTAATGCCGTTGGAGAATGTGTGGTGTACACATTTTTAGCATTGTTCATTTTCATTTTTGGCATTGCTGAATTAATGCTGTGTTCTTGTTGTTACCATGCCTCCTTTGTCTGTCCAGTGTGTGAGTGTGTTTGCCATATGCCACCAGTCGTCTTTGTTCCCCATGCCATGTGGCCAGAGCCATTTTGTATAGTCAGTTTCCATAGGCCTGCATGTGTTCTTTGTTTTCCAGGCCTCCTGCTTGTTGTTGTGACCATGTGGCTGGCAGTCATTTTGTGTGGCCAGCCAGTGTGTTTTTGCCCTACGCCTATGTTGTGGCCATGGCTTCTTGCTGGTTGTTGCTGTTGTGACCATGTGGCTCACAGCCATTTTGAGTAGACAGCCAGTGTGCTTTTGTCATAGGCCTGCATGTGTTCTTTGTTGTGGCCATGCCTCCTTGCTTGCTGTTGGACCATGTGGTCAGTGGCCATTTTGTGTAGGCAGCCAGTGTACTTTTGCCATGGGCCTACATGTGTTCTTTGTTTTCCAGGCCTGCCTGCTTGTTGTTGTGACCATGTGGCTGGTGGCCATTTTGCGTATGCAGCAAGTGTGCTTTTGCCATAAGCCTGCATGTCTTCTTTGTTTCCCATGCCTTCTTGCTTGCTTGTTGTTGTGATCATGTGGCTGGTGGCTATTTTGTGTAGACAGCCAGTGTGATTTTCCATAGGTCTGCATATCTTCTCTTTGTTCCCAATGCCTTCTAGCTCAGTGTTGTTGTTGTTGACCATGTGGCACTGGCTGGCAGCCATTTTATGCGTCCAGCCGGTGTGCCCCTTTGCCATAGGCTTGCATGAATGGTTGAGATAGCAGTGTAATAAAGTATATGCTTGAGGATAATTTCACTTATTTATATTTTTTAATTTAATTTTAGGTTTTTATTTTATTTTTCCTATGAATGTTTTCCTATTTTTTCCCCTCTATTTTCCTAACATCCGGCATCAACCCCATGTCTGCTATGGGTGCACAACAGCATTCATTGTTTTAGGATTATTCCATTGTCATGTGCACCTCCCTCAGTTCCACATCCCAACTTGATGCACATAAAGAAAACAGTTACATCTGTATGTTTTTGTTGTTGCTCTTTCTTATCCTTCCTGAGTGTACACCATGAAAGTTTATGTTGGTGTGGTTTTACAAATGGATACACTGTATTGTTAATTATTTATAATACCTTAAGTAACCACACTAAATGATATTGTTTGTTTGTACTACTAATTGAACTGCAACAATGTCACTTTTCACTGATTCTCTTCTTGCTTGTTTGCTTTTAGGTGCACAAGAGACAACATCACCCACAGTACTGCCAGGCAGAAGGCCTGTGCATGAAGTGACGTGTGACCACACAACACAGACATCTCTTCAGCTTGTGAAGCTAAGTGCAACTGCCAACTAACAGCTTCAAGATGGCCCCAAAAAAAGGTGCTGCCAAAAAAGAGGCCAGTTTTCCACCACTGGCGTGCCGGCCGGACCTTTTTTGGCAAACGTGTGCCTGCCACACCGGCCTCTTGGATGCCAGCTGGGAACAGCACCACCGCATCAATTGACCCACCCCAACCAAGGCCCAAGCCCATGTCTGGCACAGAGGCAGCCAGTCTAATTACAGCAACGCAAACAAGCAGTGATGTTGAAATGGACTTATCTCTTTCGCAAAGTAGTACCCAATCATTGCAGGAAACTCAGATAAGTGGACAACAACAGCCTCAGTCAGCAATAGTAGTTCCTCCAGAAGTAGTAGCAGTTCAGGAAATTGAGTTTCATGCTGAGGAAGTAAAAAGAGCCACTCTTTGAGTAAATCCATTGTCTTCCAGATCTCCAGCAAGAAAAAGGAGGGTTAGTCCACCATCGTCTTCTCCAAGACCCCCTTCTGATGATCAGGACTCCACTTGGATCCCACCTCAGTCTGAAAGTGAAACACGCCAGGAGAGGCTACGGAAAAGGGAGGTTCCTGAAAGCCTTAGAGTTATGGATGTAGAAGAGGAGGATGACGATGAGCCAGTCATCCTGGATGTTAGCCCAGCCCCAGTGGAAACCCACGTTACCCCATCTCAACCTGCTCTGAGGGATGTGGCACAGAAACCACCACTGCCAGCTGCCACATCTGCAAGGCCCCGGAAGTGACCTACATCCACAATCACCTCAGTAGAAGTAGGCACTGCAGAGAGGCAAATGTTAAAATGCCTACCTACCGCCAGTACATCCGACATTGGCAGTGCCACCAGCGTCAGAAAGTGGACCTCCCCAGTTTGGGACTTCTGTACAGTTAGCAAGAAGTCATATGCTCCATTTGCGGATCAAGTTTGAGGGGGATATTATCAAGGACTGGCGATAACTATCGCTAACCTAGGTTAGAGTTAGTTTTTTTATCGCCGTCTATCGCCTTTTTTTCCACCTTGTTAGCGACGTATTATCAACACGCGAAAACTGCCGCTAACCGCTGCGCGATGGCGATAGCGGGCAGAATCCAGCGATAAGCTTTTCGCGATAATAAAATGCACGCTAACCCGCAAGTGTGGACTTTGAAAAAATAGCCTATCAGTCCACCTACCATAGAAAAGATGTACAAAAAAAAAAGTTAAATGCAGATTTGAGCACGCAGGGCCAAGTGCAGCACACATCAACAACCCCCTCAAGCCACCCAACATCCAGGATTACCAGGATGAGAGCCTGGATGCCCTGCTGGACTTGCGCCTGGAGCCTGGATGCCTCGCTGGACTTGCCTCTTGCGCATGGATGCCTGCTGGAACTGCGTCTGGTGCCTGGATGCCTGCTGGACCTGCGTCTGGTGCCTTGATGCCTGCTGGACTTGCGCCTGGAGCCTGGATGCCTCGCTGGACTTGCGCCTGGAGCCTGGACGCCTCTCTGGACTTGCGTCTTGCGCCTGGATGCCTCGCTGGACTTGCTTCTGGTGCCTGGATGCCTGCTGGACCTGCGTCTGGTGCCTGGATGCCTGCTGGACCTGCGTCTGGTGCCTGGATGCCTGCTGGGCTTGCACCTGGAGCCTGGATGCCTCGCTGGACTTGCGTCTTGCGCCTGGATGCCTGCTGGACCTGCGTCTGGTGCCTGGATGCCTGCTGGACCTGCGTCTGGTGCCTGGATGCCTGCTGGGCTTGCACCTGGAGCCTGGATGCCTCGCTGGACTTGCGTATTGCGCCTGGATGCCTCGCTGGACTTGCGTCTGGTGCCTGGATGCCTGCTGGACCTGCATCGTGTGCCTGGATGCCTGCTGGACCTGCGTCTAGTGCCTGGATGCCTGCTGGACCTGCGTCTGGTGCCTGGAGTGGGATGAGGAGCAGCTGTGGAGTCAATGACCCGTGGCGGGAGACATTGATGTGCGACGATCGCCCGTACCTGGTGGTGAAGTATGGCAGGTCGCATGGAGACACGTTGCTGAACTGTGTGAGAAGTCCGCCTTGCGCACCTTGGAGCAGTCAATGGTAGAGGCGCTGCTGCGCACCAACGTAGTGAGGTCCGCATCGCATACTACAATCCACCACTACACCGGGGTGCACGGAGTGGATTACCAACGGTGGGTGCCGTCTCCCTGCATCACAGGACGGATGATGTTGGGATGGCCGGACGCTGTGGAGGGTGAGGCCCCTGTGCTACGCCCAACTTGTGTGGTCTGAGTGCTGCAACAACACGCCTAAGGGAGCCCTGCTGCATCAACTGCATCAGGAGGTCCACCAGCGGACTACACAGTGACTGCTGTACCCAGCCCAGTGAAATCACACCTGGCTCAGGCTCCTGCTGGCTGAGTCACAGATTTGGAGAGAGTGCAGTGGATTGCGCCACGGGGTCAATGTCCAGGTAAGGAGAAGGTGGGACGTGTAGCGCAGGAGGGCCGGGGGTGAGTCGCTCATGCCTATCACATGTAGATGACGCACCCCCAGTAGCGGCACTACCGCTATGGCGGAAGAGCTTTGCCCCACCGCCTCAAGCAGTGCAGTAGAGGAACAATCATCACATGATGACAACTCAATCTATCAGTCAATCATGGGAATTGTAAGTGTGCTACTCACCCGTGAGGGTCTCAACGCACTGAGGGGGTGGCCGCAGATCTGTTAGCCGAAGAGCCAGGTCTTGAGGGTCTTCCTGAAGGTGTTCAGGGAGGGTGCACCTCTGATGGCTGCCGGTAGCTCGTTCCAGGTCTAGGATGCAATGTGGGAGAAGGATCTTCCGCCTGCTCTGGCTCTGTGGATGCGCCGGGTTTTGGCCAGTGCGAGGTTGTTAGATCGGATGTCTCATTTGGGTACGTGGAAGTAGATTCTGTCGTTGAGGTATTTGGTTACGTTGTTGTGTAGGCATTTGTAGGCGTGAGTGAGGATTTTGAAGGTGACTCTTCTCTCCATGGGGAGCCAGTGTTGGCTGATGTGTCCGTGCCGGGGGATGCAGAGGACGAGTCTGGCGGCGGTGTACTGTAATGTCTGGAGTTTGCGGAGTAGGGACTTGTAAATGCCGGCGTAGAGTGCATTTCCATAGTCCAGTCTGCTGGTGATGAGTGCATGGGTGACTGTCTTCCTTGACTCCGGGGGGCTCCATTTGAAGGTCTTGCGGAGGATGTGGAGGGTGTTGAAGCAGCTGGAGGTGACGGCGTAGACCTGTCGGTTCATGTTGAGGGATTGGTCGAGTACGATGCCGAGGTTTTTGGCGTGGTCCGAGGGGGTAGGTGGGCTTCCGAGGGCAGTGGACACCAGTTGTTGTCCCATGCTGAAGGGGTGGTTCCAAGGACGAGGACAAATGTCTTCTCGGCGTTGAGCTACAGGCAGCTGTTGGTCATCCAGACTTCGACGTCATGCATTCCTTTCTGGAAGTTGAGTCTGGTGGTGGTGGGGTCATTGGTGAGGGAGAGGATGAGCTGGGTGTCATCAGCGTAGGATACGATGTTGAGGCCATGTTGTCGGACGATGGCGGCGAGGGGGGCCATGTAGATGTTGAAGAGGATCGGGCTCAGAGATGACCCCTGTGGGACTCCGCGGGTGATTTACGTGGGATCGGAGAGGAAGGGTGGCAGTGTGATCCTTTGGCTTCTTCCGGTGAGGAATGATCGGATCCAGTCTAGGGCTGTTCTTTGTATGCCGGCGTCATATAGTCTGGCGACTAGTGTGCGGTGGGAGACGGTGTCAAAGGCCGCTGATAGGTAGAGTAGGATGAGGGATGCGGAGTGGCCTTGGTCCAGAAGGGTGCGGATGTCATCTGTGCCGGCGAGTAGGGCGATCTCGGTGCTGTGGTAGATGTGAGGAGGGCAGGGGTCGGTGGGGGCCCCCGTGTGGATGCCTTTCATGGTCGAGGCGGTGTATCCAGCTGTGACCGGCATCCAGGTGGAGATGGTGGGCTGGCTGGTGTGTCGGGGGCGGGGGGCCGGCTGTGGTGTCTGGTGGATGGTCAGCGAAGTTGTTGTAGAGTTTTTTGATCTTGAGGTGGAAGTAGGTTCCACGCTTATCGCAGAGGTCTTGGGACGGGGTGATGTCTGTGGCTTTGCTGTGTGGGTTGGTGAATTCATGAATGACCTTGAAGAGTTGCTTGTAGTTGGTGGAGTTGTTGAGGATTTGGTTGTGGTGTTGAGGATTTGGTTGTGGTAGTCCGTCATGGCGTCCTTGTAGGTGGTGTAGATTTCAGGTGTCTTGGTGTTTCTCCAGTTCTTCTCCAGGCATCTGCAGGTGCGTCTTTCTTCTTGGAGATCGGTGGTGAACCAGGCGGCTTTCCTGGGGCTGTTTGTCGGACTTGCGTAGCGGGATGAGCTTGTATGCGCAGTTGAAGATCCAAGTGTGGAGTTCTCTGGCTGCGACGCTGGGGTCAGATGTGTTGGCGGCTGGGGTGGTGGGTAAGGTCTGGCGGCAGTGGAAGCAGGAGAACTGGCCATGGGACATGTTTTGCGAGGCCTGTTGTCAGTCTCTGAGTTTTCCGTGGTTGAGTGCGTGGAGGGTGGCTGAGCTGTAGCAGTGGCTGGCTCGAGATCCAGGGTTCATGGCGCTGGTCGCGGTCGAGTCACGGACGGACCCAGACGGGCTTGGCTTAGGCGCGCCTTCTGCGCAGCGTCCGCCATTTAGTAGGGGAGGGGGGAGGAACGATCAGCTGGGAGGTGGCAATGGGCGAGGACAGGGGTGCGGGGCCACAGGGGCAGCAGCGGCGTGAAGCAGGAAGTGCGGGCTCTGAGAAGCCAAAAAAACAGATCAAAAGTTAATAACAAGGGATAACTAACTGATGTAATCATTCTATGTATCCTCAGGGGGTGGGAGGGTGGGTAGGACAGCTCCAAACACAGAGCAGGGCATGGGCGGATTGGCATGCCCACTCAAGTGCGCAATGACTGTTTGGTCAGCCCACTCAGGCCGCCCAAAGCAGTCATGCATACTTCCCTGTTCACAATGCAGGCTGCATTGCAGCCTGCATGGAGAACATGGCCACCCCTCCGCCCCCTGGCTGCATGACTTGTCCCATTGCCGATTACCAATCCCACCGCTGCATCGCAGCGTTGCTGGATTGACTCATGGGAGGGAGCCTGGCTGCCTACTTCCTTTTCCTGGAAGCAGAGGCAGGAGAGCAGGAGCTACAAAGACACGGGACACAGCTTCAAGGTAAGACTTCCCTCAATAAATTCTTAACAACACATGCTCACACACACACATCCCTGTGTCCACGCACCATCCAGTGCTATTTCCCACGTTTACCACCTCACAGCTGTCCAGCCCCCCCACACTTCTCAATGGTGGCCGCTGTGCGCCCATGCACAGCGGGCGTACCACTCGTGTGCCAAAGGCACATACGTAGTTGCGACGCATGCCATCACCTCGCCTTCCATTCCAATGCATACTAATACTAGGCACATTGCAACAGTAGAGTGGGTGTTGCATAGCGCAGACATAAAGATCACTGTTCCCACTTCAGTGAGTGCAACCCAAAACTAACCTTTGCACCACAAACCCAACCGTGAACCCTGGAATTCCATTTTTGAGCCCCCAAAACACACACAAAAATCACATTTGAGACAGATGCACACCCCATTTTTCATATTTTACCCCAAAATACATCCGACATTCAACTTTTTACATCCGAAACCCATACCCACCCGAAAAACTTCAAATTACCCCATTACTGTCCTCACAATGCGTTGTAATCAAATGCGATGTAAAGGCACCTACGTTGTCGGAGTTGCATTGTTGACGATATACTGCCTGCGTTGTAATGGTCGTCTCCCGAGCCAAAGGCAACCATAGGCTACGCCGTTTGCATCCGACTGCCCCTGGACCGTGCTCAGCACCAAGGATCATTCCTCTTGGACACTCCACCGATACGACGCCAGCAACCTCCTCGCCATCAACCCTGGACGCCACCTCGCCTGCCAGGACCAACCTCTGCTCCGGACATCGCCATCGCCGTCACTGACGGCTGCAATGTCACCCTCAAGGAGCACCCCGACCATCAGAGAGGAGGCATGCCATCACCTACAGAAGCACACTCCGACTGCCCACGCACTCTAATGACCCAAGGGTGACCATGGACTACGGCAACTCCAAGATCCGGACCAGGCCCATGAACATCCTCTGCGGCACCCTCATGTGCAGACCCCCCAGGCCATGGCCCCCATTCTCCAATTTCATTGTAGACCTCATTGCACCCCAGGGTCTCCCATCCACAGACGACATCCAACTCGGTGACCTCAAGTTCCACCTGGGCAACCCAAGTGACCAGAGCACCACCCCCTCCTGGGGAAGGTCACCGACATCAGATGCAACAGCAAGGCACCTCAACAGGCCACATAGCAAGACACACGGTTGAGCCCGTCACCTACGCCAGCGGGTACTTCCACTACAGCCACGACTCCGGACTCTCCTGGCACTACCATCATTGGATGAATCACGTCTTCACCTTGCCCACCGGATGCCAGCGCCATCATCGCACCCCCTCGCAGCTGGATCAAGGTCACCGCAGAACGTTTCGTTAACTCCCTCCGCACCGACACTCCACCAATGCTTCCAAACGATGACACTGCAGCGCGCAACTACCACCAATGGATCTCCAACAACGCCGACATTTGGGCACCCCTCATGAACGGCACTGCGTCAGTACCTTCCGCCTGCCTCATGGCAGGCATGAGGGTGGGGCAGTGCCATAGGGATAGGCTGGCCCCATGCATTGCTGGAGTTGCGTCATGGTTGTGACATGACTGCAGCAATGCGTGACTTTAGTGCAGACAGATACGTCAGGATTCCTGACGTATCTGTCATTAATTGCGTCATGGAGCGCTGTCCAGTGAGTACAGCGCATCCATGCTGTTGCAAGGGGGGCGTAATGAGAAGTATTGCAACGCTGTCTTGTCGCAGCGCAGCAACACTTTTCATGACTGGGGCCCAGGAATGCGCACTATCTTATTGATGGTGCGCATTCCTGCACTGTATTTTTGTCACAGGGCAGCGCTGCAACATTGCTTGCAGCGCTGTCCAGGACCAAAAACATGCATAGATGTGGACCCAAGACTTATCCCCCTTCTTAAGACCAGCTATTTTCTGGTTTTAAGTTCCTGCAGCTAATGGGCCTTAGCGTGACTGTTTTTGTTGCTTCGCGGGTCAGGGCCATCCTTGCTAATAGGGCGAAGTGCGGTTAGCAGGAATTTTTGAGATATTTAGAGATGGAACGCCTACCTTGCATGTCATTAGCGAAAATTATCGCTGGCATGCAAGGCGATAGAAAAACCGGCTGCTATCGCCGGAAAGCTGTCGCTAACGCCTGTTAGCGACAGCTTGCTAATAGGGAGATAAATATATCGCCGCTTTAGCGGCAAAAAAGTGCTGCTAAAGCGGCGATAAGCCCTTGCTAATATGCCCCCTAGTTGGGGTAAGCTTGGTATAAACTATGGTACCAGAGACCGAATACCTCATTTGAGAAAACACCACACGACCCAGTGGGAGGGGAACCTTAGCGACCAAAAAACTGCAAGTGGTGTTGGTGAAGGGGGTGAAAGCATCCTGAGCAGGGAATCCTATCTGACCACGGTGGAAGGTGAAGAAGAGGAAGACGTTTTCGTTACACAAAGCAGCCTTTCCACAGCAGTGCAGTAGTATTCCCTGCATCACAATGGCACAAGACCCAGGTCGAGACACCAAGGCAAGAGTATACAGTGATTGTCCTGTTGAGACGCACATTGAGCCTACCATTGTCTTCTATCAAGAAGTCACCTGAATCAGTGGTACCAGAAAAGAAAAAAATCCAGGCTACTATTTCTGGCATGTTTGGGCAGGAGGGGCAGTACGAATGCAACCACCCAACGGCATGTTTGGACCACGTGAAGTTGGCTCACATGTTACCGCTGAACCTCCTCTGCAGGTGTTGACACTGCTGAGATTTTTAATGGCGCTGGGAAGCATGTGACATTAGCCATGTTCGCCATGGAGAAATCCCATACTTCTGCAAACATCTTGGAAGACTTTAACAACAAGGTCTTTGAATAGCTGTGACCAAGAGGGCTTAACATTGGATTTCTTGCCACGAACAATGGCAGTAATTTAATTAAGGCCATGGCAGATGGTGGCTATTTCAGGGTCCTGTGTTTGGCGCACTGCATCAACATCATTGTACAGGACTTTCTCAAAAAAGAAGACAGAGCCAGCAACATACTGTCCACCTGCAGAAGAATCTGCACACATTTCAGCCATTCTTTTAAAGCCCAGAAGCGGCTGAGGTTCATTCAGCTTGATAATAGAAGCCAGTTAAAGCACTCATACAGAAGGTGCCAACACATTGGAACTCGACTTATTACATGTTGCAACGTCTGTTTGAGCAGTACAGACTGATCAATGAATATGCCATGCAAAGAGAGGATGCAAATGTAAAAAGCATGATCATGGAGATGGACCAAGAGGCTAGTCAAATGCCAGACATAGATGCTGCTTTCTTTTGAGATTTTCACACAGGAAGTCAGCAAGGAGGACCATGGGCCTAGCTATCCCATCGTTGCATATGCTACAGGAACAGCCAAAGGAGGTGTCTTAAATGTACGCGGTTGTGGATGAAAAAAGAGATGCGCATGAGTTGGCGGAGAGCTGAATCCTTTGTCTATCTGTTATAACAAGTGTGCATAGAGACATTGTGTCATCCAAACATTACATTTGTGCCACAATTCTTGATCCACAGTACAAACAATTACTGACCACTTTTATTCCTTTTTCAGATGGGGATGTTTCAAAATACAAGATGTGGATTGCCGAGCAAGTCAGTAACTTAGAAAAAGGACATCTGGGAGCTAGAGTCCTACTCCTCCAGGGCACAAGTTCTGTGGTGCAGCCTTCAACTTCAGAGCCTGAGGGCAGTGCTGTTGGCTCACAGCAGCCAAAACCAACAACAAGAACACCAGGAACAGAAGGAGCATCAGCCCCAAAATCTGCATATGAGTGGTTTCTAAAGGCAGGACTTACGTCCAGTGCAGAGGCGAAGGCAAAAGAGGTCGAGCAAGGTGGAGCACCAATGACCATTGAGAGGATGGTCCAGGCCTATCTGGATGAACCAACAGATGTCTATCTTGATCAAAACCATCGGTGTTTTGGTATGGGAAAAGGCGCCAAAAGCCAGTACTCAGCAGACAAACCATAACCTATCTGACTTGCCCAGTATCCAGTGTGTCTGCTGAACATGTGTGTTCAGTGCAGCTGGTGCAGTTGTCACAGTGAGAAGGACCAGTCTCTCATCCCAAAACATGGAGAGATTAACCATGATCAAAATGAACCAGCACTTTATACCACCAAATTCCACCATACATGAAGTACGACAGGAGGAGGATGAGGGTGATTGGTCAGACACAGGTATTGTTAGTAGCGTGTTAGCTGACCTACTTCTGGACGAACAACCTGAGTTTAAGGGCAAACTCTACTTCCCTGACTACTAGGCCTCGGCCACTTACCATAGAACCTTCCATTTTTATTACCGAACTGCTCTGACGACAAAAAAATATATATATAGGCAGGGGCACATTATTTCATTTTGTTTGTTTGTGTCTGACTGACTAATGCAGGCCCACCGTTTTAAACACATTTTATTGCCGGAGTTGGGCCAGTGTGCAGTGAAGAAACCTCCCCCTCATTCACCTCAAGGACATTGGAGAGACAAATTTGTGCCTGCCTCCATCCCGTTCCTATCTATTCTTTCTTTTTTCCCCTAGCTGGACTGCCCCACATTATTTGATTTACAAGACTGACCAATGTGTGTTTCGTGAAAGAATGGATCCGCAATGTACCACCATCACCGCGCCTGAATTAGAACAGGTAAATGGCATGCGTGCACCAAAGGTTGATATATATTAAGAGTGATTGTTGTTTGTGAGTGGGTTGAGATGATTCAGTGGGGGCAGGCAGTGAGACTGGGTGTTTATTGTTCACCTATAACTATTAAGCTTGATTGTGTCTGTGATGATTGATTTACATTGTTGGTGGCATTACGACCGGGGATCATTTTTTTCCAGAAGGTGATTTTTTTCTTTTTCTTTGACACTTAGCAACATTTGTTTGCCGGGTCCTCACTGCTTTGTTTTCTGCTTCACACTCCTCAAAGATGCAACCAAAACCAATCCCTTTAGCTAACAAACACAAATCTAGTCTATACAAATGACTCAACGTTTCTCTTGTTGTTCATCACCAGCATTGCACTACAGGTCGATCAATTGCATTTGAGTCGGGACTCAGTCGGTACGGAGTTGGGCACATTAGTTACTCGGAGTCAGGAGGATGATGGAAGGACTTAAGGAGTGACTTCTTCAACAACTGCCAGCAGAAGAAGGAAGTTATCAACTTCACAGAAACAAACATTTGGTGATGACTCTAAGAGGCCTCCTCAACTTTGTGATGTTGTGGTGAGAGAGGTGCGTTGATTCTACTTGATTTGGGAAATACAATGCTGCTGAGTGTGTGTGCTGGTGGCTCAAATTTGAAACTATGTGGTGGTTGGCCTGTTGTTGTAGGTAACTGGACACAGACATGTGGTGATCATCACATTATGCACGTGTTAGGCTACTTATTATTATTATAATGATGATGATCATGACAGTTGCGAGTTTGATCAGCCAAATAGTACATGCGGCCACTTGTCTGTGATTATTGGTTGTTGTAATTGCTCTCACCTAACTGATCGCACATTAGCCATAAAATGAATAATTGCAAAAATGACTATTCTCTCTTGCGCTGCCTCTGAGTCTTCCTGGTGCACTCCTTGTGAAGTTTAACTTCTGTCCTTCGCCTTGATTCCACAATATAATTTTTGTTTTACAATCCACAGGCCTTCTCTTCTTCTGCACAAAAGCACAAAAACACAAAAGCACCATAATACTCACATTTACCTTACTGGACCGCATCAGCCAGGCACCCAAGATTGATGGACAATCCAAGAAGAATGCAGATGCACCACCCAATGTGGCAATACAGTATCATTTTTCTTTTAATAATCATTTTTAGAACTGTGTGTGTTGTTCACTTCACTTCTACAAAATGTGTATTTACTATTTTTCAAACCTAGGTGACAGAACATTATATATATAATAATATAACTTGGGTCTCACTGGGGCTGACGGACTGTTTGGGTTGCACTGCATTTAAGTTAACTGTGTCATAATCATTCCTTTTTTTCCTTTTCCTCCCACAACAGATTGATGATGATTGGCTGCTCATTGCCCAGATGAATATTGTCCTTGTGTAGTGTTTGTCATTGTCACCCTTTCCCCAAATCCCCTTTCACACTTATTCATCCAACCCCTAACCCTTGTCCCCCAGGCTGTGTAATTCATTCATTCAGGTTTGACTTTATAATTTAACCATTAATTGATCACACACTTGGTTGGGCGGATGTGGCGAAAGCAACACCAACTCCATGCAGGATCTTCAGTTCTGCTTCTATTACTGAAACAATAGCCCACACTGGCCCTATTTACCCACCCACGCATAAAAGTGATCGATATTTAGATATAGAAGAACGTTGTTCGTCAGCATCATCATTCAGGTATTGTGTCACGTAAACGCTTAACTTTGTCCCTTTCCATGATTCGAGTATTTACTACTTTAGTTTTAATTAAAATACTAGCTCACCATTGCTCTTAATAATTAATTACTGCATGTTATATTTTCTCTATCAGGTATTCTTTGATGTGTTGTAGTCTTGTTTCAATTGTTTCTAAAGCTATGGTATAATAATATTCATAACCAGCTAACTCAGTTTTTATTTAAATTTAGTTGCCTGCGATGAATAATCCTTCCAATTAATCCTACAGTTGGAGTTCACCTAGGTGGGAGTGGGACCTTGCTTCTCCTTCACTGATAGTGCACTAGCCACTACCACCACCATGGCACCTTGGGAAACCATTCAGCCTTCGCTCCATCTAATCAGGTAAGAGAACTATGGAGCATTGTTGTCGAAGGCAATATAGGCAATAGAAAATGAAAAATTGGAACCACCCCCTTTCCTTATTGGTTAATATAGTTGCAGCCTGCAGAGACTAGGAGAGTAGTAATAGGTCAAGGGTACCACATAACTAATTGTCATACGCTATCAGCTGATTTTAAAAACAGACTGATGCTGAGCTAAAAGGCAGCAGTGCAAAGTAAAACACCCAAATAAAGATTTGAAGCATAAATAACTATATTTATTACTCTAACAACAATATTAAATAAACCCACCCATTCAACCACCCACAACAAGTACCGCCCACCAAAACAAAGGTTAAAAAAAGGGCAGAAAAGGGCACTTACGGTGGGCTAGGAGATTTCTAAGGTGCCCTCTATCTTAATTTGCCTGGCTTCCATCTAGTCCAGACTGAGCATAATGTGGTGGAAGTTGCGGTCAGAAATTGAGGGGGGCAGCAGTGCTTGAACGCCGGCAGGCGTCTGTCAGCCGACTCTGGCGCTGGTGTTGAGAGGCTGGAAGAGCTGGTGGCTGGCTGGGGCCACCTCCTCCTGGGCCACTAGCCATCGGTACGCATCAAATATTGCCTCCAATTCTGCTGCCGCAGCCGGGCTGACAGCAGGAGTAGCCAGAAAGAAAAAAGAGAAATTATAAACAATGCTCTGTGTAAAACACTTGTTTAAAATTATGTAGTGGGTGGCACAGTAGGAGTACAATGCTGGTCCCCTAGGGCCATTCGATTTGATGTGATTAGAGTCAAAGTCATTACCCACACATGCGTAACATACAACTAAAGGCAAATGGCAAATGCACTAATTGTCTGAAAGGAATTAAAACAGAATATAAACACCGCACACCAGTTTAAAAAGACTGTTATTATTCTTTCTTTTCAAGGATTTCCTAGTAAAAAAAATCTAAACAGACACTTTGTGTGGAAAAATCAAAATCATTTACCTCTCATTAATAATGAGTATGGCATTATGCACTATGGAGTACAAGTATTTTCTCTCTTGTTGAGCTAAATTAATACAGGCATGCTAGCTCAGCTGGCGCCCTAGTCATACTTGTTACTAGTCATACTTAGCTACTCTCTGAAGACTGCAGCTGGAGCAGCTGTAATGAACAATTATCTTATTCCAATGGCCCTGCTCTTTTTCAAAATGCCTTTCAATCTTAACCTGGCTACAAGGCAGATTAATATTGATACACATCACGTATCAATCATGCAGACATCCTGTCTGCCGTAAGTAGACAGTGAGAAAAGCAATGCACTGCAGTACAGGGAAAGGATTAAGGAACGGGCTATATATTGTGTTTGACATGTTTGTCACAGACTATCCCATCTGCAAAATTCAAGGCAGTTACTTAGTCCCACTCTAATCCCTGGCCTCACCCTCCACCACACTTCATAATTTATTTTTCCAACAAATACATTTGCTTTGCAGTAAGGAAAGGAAACTCAAATGACTCTACTGCAGGGTAAATTAGAGGGATTAGGCTGGGTAGGTAGATGTTTAACTGATCATCGTCATGTGCCTAAGCTTTGGCTTCTGAGTCACTTTGGCTGACAACAATGTTGAAAGGGAGGAATTTGAACAGGCGTAAATCCGTTATGGAAGCCATGATGAAATATATGACTTGGATAGAAAAATGTGGCGCATGTAAATAATGGATTTTTCAATTTTTTGGGAAGTCTGGGACAGAACTTGTGAAAGAATAAAGGAGCGAAGTAGTAGGAAGTGAATGAGTAGGCAATGGGAGAGAAGGAAAACACACCTTTTTGCATTGCCATGGATTGAAAACTTTGCAAATGCCACATTAACTCAAGCAGATGCACATTGAACAGCCAACACTGCAGTGACAAATTGAACCTTGGAGCAGTTAGGTGATCATGGGTGGCACTGGCAAAATACCATGGGTAGGAAGGGAGGTGATGATTGATGATGGGTGGGATACAAATATCTGTCTCACTTAAAAAGATACTGAGTCAATTAAGTAGACAGAAATGCCACCCCAACCCTTCGAACCAAAGCTTTGATAAAACCATTCTAAGCAAGTGAAGTAGGTGAGCACGCCCCTATTGAGGAGAGCTCCCTTGTTTCTTTATCCAAGCAATTATCCATTCATCATTTCATTGTTCTAGTATCCTTCACCCTTGGCTTCGATACACACAATTTAAGCTTTACATTAGGTGTGGGCGGAGCTTGCGGAGTTGTACTCGGTGGAATTTCACAGAGTTACTGGAAAACTCAGTGAAATTCCGCAGAGTTCCGTGGCCTGGTGGAGTTAACTCAACTATGTCATTGTCCCCCCGCCCCCCTGCCCACCCAGCTAAACCGTGCCCCCCGTATAGTAAGGCCTGACCTTACCTGTCCACTCCTGAGCCTCCTCATGCAATTCACCATGTGCACTGCAGTTCTTCTTATTAATTGAATTCTCAGAGCCGGAGCAGCGGAAGCCGAGTGCAGCCAGCAGCAGGAGCAGGACACCATTTTGGAGGAAGGTAAGTCCTAAACTCCTGTACTCGGCACCGGTAAACTCCGCCCCGCTGCGACTGAGTTCTAAAACTCCGCAAACTTCGCTGGCAGAGCGGAGTTAACCGCCCAACCTTACTTTACATACATTCTCTCATCCAGTCTTTCACCATTGAAAACCATCCACCCACATATATCCATCCAACCAAACATTGCTTTCAATGCACTTTTCACCAACATCCATTTGCCCACCCACAAATCCTGTCATCCATTCACCCATCCTGCTTTAACCCACCCGAGCATTCCTTTCTCCCACCCAAGCAGGCATCTTTTCACCCATACCCTTTCACCCACTCAGGCAAACATCCTTTCACAGTGTATATCCTTTCATCCATCCTTCACTCACCCATGGAAAATATCACCCGTCTTTATGCATCCTTTCACCCACGTATTCACCCATGCATCCTTTCACTCATACTACATTCCACCAATCCTGTTTTCCCTTTTCTATTAACCTATGGTTGTTAAACTTCATTATCAACCTTTGTCTGCTGAGTTACAGATAGAAGAGGCCATTAACTACTCAACTCCCGCTGTATCTGCTAAAGCGGGGTGTTCATGAGTTAACACCCTTGCAATGAGTATATATTACTAATTGTCAATCGGCAAGCAATGTGACTTACCACCGCCCATCCCTGCCGCCTCTGGGACCCCCCTTCAACTGCTGCATCCGCTCGACTGGTGCCCTCGCTGCCTGCTACGGCACTGGTGTTCTGTGCAGCTAGAAAAAACATCACATATTAGATGCAAAATACACCTCCCCATTATTTCTTTAGCAAAATACAACCCCAATACACCATTACAGTTTGGTTAGAGTATCTTCTATCAAATTCAAAATGTAGCATTGGCATTTTGTTTGTTGGCAATGTTTGAAAAGCCAGATAGTCAAACCAACTAAAAACTTTTTGTAATGGAGGGGCAAAACTATGATGAATCTGAGTCAATGAAGCGCAATGAAGGGGTGGAATAATTGATCAACGAAGGACATGGTCTTGGTTGGTAAATGTAATATGGCCGTCCTCAAGCTTTGAGCCATGCTGCACTGTCATCAACTGCTGGTATACTATGATGATAATACATGCACACCATTGGGGGGTCCACCATGACTATGCCTATTCTCTCGTTTTACTGTTTGAGCATGAGCGCTTCGTACCTGCCTACCTGATGGTATTTCAGACAGTACTGAAATTGGAATGTCGTGATTGGCAGTGTGATATAGCCATGGATTAACTATTCCGTGGATGGTGACTCAGCCATTGTAAAAGTTAATTTATCCAATTTCTCAATGAGCAGCATGGTATACTTTGCATCTCTGCATGCCATGGTCATCTGTCTCTCCGAAAGTTATAAATGGAGAACAGATTTGTGCTGTTATTATATCTCCATGGCACGTGGCCAGAGCGCAAAGATTGCAGCGTCTAGCTTAATAGTACAATGGAACACAGATGAGATTGCCCATGTTGTAAAATAGGCAAATCCTGTTCCATTATGTCAATTGCTGAGGACAGAATGTTGCCCAGTGAATAAATCCTGGATGAGATGGTGGGCATACCGTTGTCTACGACTGCTAAAGCATTTTCTAGGTCAACCCTATGAATTTCATGTCTCTCAGCTGCTTCATGTTGGGAGATTTTCCATAATTCATTCTAGATGGCATATAAGAAGCGCTTCCTACGTGGTTTCTTGGGACCCAATAAATAATCAGGTCTTTAACTTTCGCAATCCCGTAGCAGGTAGTTTGTTGTATTGTTCTGTTCAGGAAAATTATCTGATATGGTATGAGGCATGCTATAAATAAAGACTCAGTTACCTGAACCTGCCACTCTTTAGTCCCCCAGATGGATTTTGTATCAACCGTGTCCTTCCAGAAGTCGAAACCCTGTACAGACAGTTGGGAGATAAAGGGCGCTGAGTATATCAGCTTAGTGTTTGTCAGCATAATTTTCTTTGCAGTTGCATTTGTCTGCTCAATTTTGTAATAGTATGATGCTGGGTCTGATGTATTAAACCCTGAAAAGTATGCAAAGGTGGCAGAACTACCATTTGGTGGTGTCAGGCAATGTTCCCATTGATGGTAAGTATTAAGAGTACGTGGGACGATAGCTTTGTGCAAAAAGTGGTGAACATAATGCTGGTAACAATACATGGTGTCAAAAGCAGATGTAGCATCATACATTTCTCGGTCAGAAAATGCAGCAGATTGTTCAGAATCTGAGAACATAGGGGTCTATTACGATGGCGGTCGGATGTCCACCGCCGGGCCGGCGGTGGACATCCGCCCGCGATCGCAAGCCAGAAATCCGCCGGTCAAATTAGGATGGCGGTGGTGACCGCGGAGGTGGGAAATTCCGACCACCGCTTTTCCACCGGTTGCCATCCACACTCCTGCCTGGCGGACGGAGCAGGACCGGGATAATGGTGGAGGTGCAGAGCAGGCTCCGCCGGCAGGATTTTGATGCCGGCAGTAGCCAGCCTTTCCTCAGCAGTCAGACCGCCATTGAAAGGCATGCGGAGATTGTCTTCCGGGGGCCCGTTGCGGGCCCCCAATGTTTTGGGGGGGGTGTGGGTGCACTGGGGGGGTACCCATGGTCCCCTCCTACATTTCCCTGTACCAGGTGGCAGGCACTGTGCAGTGCCTGCCACGCAGTGCAGGGAAATGCAGGACATGCTCCTTTTGACATCGCGGCGGTGCTGCGTGCATCAGCAACCGCTGCAATGTTAAAGCCCGCGATCCGACCGCAGCGGTCGGATTTCGAGCAAGGAACATCGTAATACGACCGGCGGTTATGTCGCGGGCATTGCGGGCGGTCTTTTCCCGTTACCATGGCAGTCAGGGAGGTTTCCCGACCGCCATCGTAATAGGCCCCATAGTATTTACAGTTTCAATGTCCCAATCATGCATGAGTGTACTCGGGGTGAATAAATCATTCAATGAAATCTTAAATTCATGCGAGGAATTTTCCTCCTTCTCCTGTGACAAAATCTCTGCCCTAGGAAACTAACTTAAATCCGCAACGCACTCCCAAACCACGCTGGCTCTAACTCTTCTCTCCGCGCTGCCCTCCCAGACTTCACCCAAAAACCTAGCGCACTGGTCCAACTTCAAAGTCTACGACGAACACTCTGTCTCAAAAATTCTATCCTCCTTAAACCCGAACAATCATTATAACGATCCTCTCCCCTCTAACTGCCTAGCTGCCGCCTCTCAAGCTATCATCCCTTCTTGGACTGCAATAATCAACGCATCCCTCCTACAGAGAACGATACCTGACTCTCTTAAAGCCGGCCAAGTCGTCCCCATCTTAAAAAAACCTACGCTGGATCCTGCATCCCCTGATAACTATAGACCTATATCCAACATCCCACTCCTAGCGAAAGTTCTGGAGAAATGTGTGCAACAGCAGTTGAGCCAACACATCACCAACTTCCACCTACTAGACAACTTTCAATCCGGTTTCAGACCTGGACACAGCACTGAAACCACCCTCCTCCACATCGTGGATGATGCCCTCCAAGCCCTTGACCAAGGCAAAACCTGTTTCCTAATCCTCCCAGACCTATCCTCGGCTTTCGATACGGGTAACCACGAAACACTCCTTGAACGCCTCAAACTCAGGATGGGATAGGATGGCACCGTTCTCGAATGGTTTAGGTCCTTCCTCCAGAATCGCTCTCAGAGAATCCTAATCAACGGTAACTTATCTGCTCCCACTCCGATCACGGTTGGAGTTCCCCAAGGATCAACCCTGTCCCCAACCCTCTTCAATCTTTATCTTGAACCGCTCACAGAGGTGCTACGCACCGCCCATATTGCCTACCACATGTATGGCGACGACACACAGGTCTACATTAAAATCTCTTCTCCTGAGGACATTCTCTCCCTGAATGAGCCCTTGAGGCTGACTGTGCATTGGCTCACCTCTAACCAGCTTAAACTTAATGCAAAAAAAATGGAATTTCTTCTAATCTCCCCAACCAAAACCAACCCAGACATTCAAGAATGGATCAAGGCTATCACAGCGTTAAACTGCCTCCCCTACCATTGTGGACTCCGCTATATCCCTTGGAATAACCCTAGACTGCAGCTTGAATATGCGTGGCCATATCAACTCAATGGCCAAAACCGCCAGATTTCACCTGAGCTACCTAAGAAACCTGAAACCCTTCCTCGACACCCCCGACCTAAAAATGGCAATCCAGGCACTAATCATCTCCAGACTAGAATATGGATGCTCTACCCTTGCAGGTCTACCCAAGAGCTCTTTGGCCCCATTGAAAGCCTGCCTCAACACCGCCGCCAGACTCCTAACAGGTTCAAAGAAATTCGACCACATCTCTCCCCACCTTAAAGCTCTAAAATGGCTTCCTCTCGAGGCCAGAATCCAACTTAAGCTGGCTTGCATCACTCACAAGGCTCTATATTCCAATTCCCTGGCATTGCTTGCCCAGAAACTCGTGATATCCGGAGGAGCCAGAAACTCCTGGTCGACCAGAGACCTTTAGCTCCAACCGGCACGCTTGCGAAAAAAAAAACGTACAATCGGGCCTTCTCTGGGGCCGCTTCAAGAATTTGGAACTCACTCCCGCCCGCCATCAGAAGACTTCCCTCTTTGGCACGCTTCAAAAAAGAGGCCAAAACTTTCCTAATGGGCAAATTCCTCTCCTAACGCTGGCATTACATTCACCTCAGTGACTTTGTTCCACCCGCTATTAGGGCATTATCCATGGTCTTTCCGGATGATACCTACCCAGCACGTTGAGACTGCTTCTTCTTTTTTTTTTTTGTATAATGTATCTACCTGTTTTTATCCCACATGTATCCTGGGATTGAAGCTGCTTGTTTTTGGAATAATGTATCTACCTGTTTTTATCCCAATTGGATCCACCCCTCCTAAGTCTTTTGTATACCACCTGTCAATCCTGTAAAGCGCTCTGATACCCTCACGGGTCTGGTAAGCGCTCTATAAAACTCTAAATAAATAAATAAATAATGTAGAATTTTTAAAAGTTCAGTTGGGCCAAACAAATCATAGGAAACCATATCCCACACTATACTGTTGGGTACTGGAATTGCTGTACTGTTCACATGGGAAAGGTCTCTCTGTTTACGGTGTGATGACAAATGTGGTTTCAGGACCAAGTTCACTTGTTGTACTGCAGAGCGGTGTGGGAGGTAATGTCCGTTCAGGAGTAGGAAAAAGACAGTTACTATATCAATCTAAATGAGGAGGAAAAGCATCCCTAATATAATCCAAAGCTGTAGCCAGGGGGAAACATGGTAAGTCTTTTTCATCCGAAGGTAGAAATCTCAATGTTTTTTTCTTTTTAGCAGGCGACGTCTGTTGCTCAGGTTCACTGGGATCCGATGAAAATCATCAAAGTCGATGAAATAGCTGGATGCTGTTCGGTCTATCTTTCGCAGCTCCACTGGTTGTGTCGAACTGGCAGTAGTCTCTTGTCGAGACATGTTTACATAAATGTCGGTGTTGGGTTACTATTTGCTGTTGTTCAGCTTCAACTGGGACAATCTGTATTCCGTTGCTGCTAACTCCTTCACTTTGCACAGTGGAGTATTGAAAGGTTATTAGTCTTTCCATCTGAACTTCCTCTACTGTAGCAAGAGGAGATCGGCGGCTACCCAGGAGCCCACGCGGCCTACTGTTGAGAATCGGCCACATAGTGTGGTTTGATCAGATCAATGGAGACAAACCTTTTTTCTTCTTGCGGGCAAGAGGCGGAAGAAGTACTGTTCTTGTTCTTGTTCCTTCGACAGCCAGGACAAGTACAGGAGCTCTGTAGAATGGCCCAAATTCTTTCTTGTCCACGATATTTTCTCTGACGAGGTCCCCGACCTTGGGGACCCAGGCATGTCTTGCCAGAACTGGTTTAACTTCCCCAGTGGCGGTGCGTTTTACTTGGACGTTGCTTTGTAGTGCCCAGCATTCCTGTAAAACAGCCAAACGATCATTGATGTCAAATGGTTTTTCATCCACCACTGTGCTGCCACAATCGAGGTCAGGTACCCACATTCTTGTTCCAAAAAGGACTTCGTAAGGAGAGCGGCCCCCCAAGGATTTTCTTGGCATGTTATTTAGTGCCCTTGTACCCCTCATAGGTGATTGACCCAACTGCCACCCGCGCCTAATACGCTTGGTATAAAGGATTGCTTTAAGTCCCAGTTCTTCCTCTCCACAAACAAATTTCCCGAAAAAAATATTTGATGAATATATTACTGTAAAGGTAGAAAAATAATATATTTTTATAATGATTTCTTAAAAATTACAAATTGTTTACAATTATCAGAATTTAGGGGTCCATTACGATAACCGGCGGTAAAAATACCGCCATGCACCATAGCCTGAAAATACCGCCCGCCTGCAACATTGAAATACCGAACTAGCAATTATGATGACGCCAAACAACCACCACCCGCAGCGGGAAAAAATAACAGAATACCGCCCGTCCATGACAGAGTCCAAGATAATCCGTCCGCCACGGACGCAATACCGCCCGAAAAAGCCAAATACGACCGCGCGGACGGACTACACACCGCCCGTCAAATTATGATCCCCCCGACATGAGGGCGGGAAACCAACACATATCCCGCCCGCAACGGTGAACTACAGAAATGAATAACTGACAAGGCGGAAGGCCTGGCGGCCACGTCCGTGCACGGAAATCAGTGGCGGCACAAACAAATACACACAACACGGCCAACAAGTCCACACAGTAAACGACGCCAAAATACACAGACACAGAACCCATCCCAAAGACACATCCCCCTGCCAAAATATAGAATTAGCATAAATCCCAGGACACCATGCCCAACACACCTGAAAACGATAGACCATCATGACACAACCACATAGGTGAGTACAAAAGCAGCCCCCTCACAGACCACAAACCCTTGCACCACGACAAAGCCAACACCACAGCAGAGAACACGGAGAGACACAGAGGAAAGCAGCATACCACACGCACACACACATCACATCCATCACCACAACCACCACCACCACCACCTAAACACCGGCACCACAAACCCCCTGCACATCACACACCAAACACACCACACCAGCACCACAAAAACTACACTACGCACCATGGCAACACAACGAATGCCCAAGTTCACTGCCACAGAGTTGACGGTCATGGTCGACGAGGTCATCAAGGTGTACCCACAAATCTATGGGAACCAGGTCCAACAGACACCAGTATCCACCAGAAACAGGATGTGGAAAAGGATCGTAGACCAGGTGAATGCAGTCGGGAACGTGCCACGCAACCGGGGGGAAATTACCAAGAGGTGACAGGACATGAAAAGCCTGGTCAGGAAGAAGGAGGCCAAGAACCGTGAGCTGGCTGACAGGACTGGCAGCGGACCACCCGCGCCATTCAAGACCTTCAAGGCGTGGGATGAGAAGGTGCGAGGCATACTACATCCGGAGAGTCTCATCGGAATACCAGGGGGAGTGGAGGCTGGTAAGTACAAACAAATGTATACCAGCACACCGCCATGTACAGACATGCACTAACACAATGCCATAGCACCGAGGGCCAAACACCCCCATGTCCAGCACACAACACACCAGACATCTCTCACACATGCAACAGACACTCCCACACACTCAGCCCAAAGGTACCAACAAACAAAACCATGGGGGCATGTGCACAGTCAGCCAGCACCACAACTCCCACCAGGTCCCTCTGTGCCCCAGATGTGCCGGAAGGAGCACTTCCCACACCCACACCCATGTGTCAGCCATAGCTGCACTAACCAACAAGTAACAGGTAAGGAGCCGTACCACAATCTCCGAGTATCGGAGGGGGACTGCTGAAGTCCCCCCACCCAGGCCCCCACTCCTACAGCGCAGCAAGATGGAGCACTCCCCACACCCATGTGTCAGCCATTGCAGTGCACACCCACACCCGACAGGTAGATATGTTACCCTACATGGAGGGCTGTCTGTGGATGGTAAACCATCACCACGACTCACAACACGGCCCCCACACCCACAGACCAGCAAGATGGAGCACCCCTCCCTCCCACAACCATGTGGTAGCCATTGCATCTCACCCTCAAAACCAACAATTGGGTAGACTACTGTACAGGGCGGGGTGTCTGTAGGCATGAGGACTGTACTACGACTAACATGTGGGACATGTCACCTAGCAGAGCGACAGGTAGCACTGCTCCCTGTCACAAACATGTGACCAATGTGCACCCGGACATCAATTACAGAGTCATATCCCACATGAGCCATCTCTAATGCAGAAACACGTAACGAGTCACGTCAGCATGCACAAGTCTAACTGGAGTACTGACCCACATGGCGTGCACTGTGTCAGTCATCACACACATCAGCAACACCATCCAAGTCTTGTCCATGTAGTCGTGTCTGCTTCTACCCTTGACATAGTACAACATCACCCATGTAAGTCTATCTCGTCCAAATGAAACATAGTGGAACCCCAGTAATGTCAACTACACCACTGGACCCATGAACCACACAGCTACACAATGCACATTCAAAATCTCATCCATCCCATCATCCAGCCCCAGTGACATGAAAGGTATATCATCTAAACAGTTGCCCCACAGACGGTAGTACAGCAAAGAGTCCTGCCGATGACCAATAATGTGTCTGCTGTGTCTGAAGCGCTCGTCACACTGTGAGTAACAACATACAAAATGCAGTCAACACCCCAAGAGCACTGCATTGCTGCACATGGGTGAGAGTAGCACGCACACCAAGGAATTGTACCATCTGCAATACGTCGTGTGGCATACAACCATTACTCACCCACTACAATGCCTGCTGTGGAATGCCCATAAATGACAACAGTGAGCAGATATGCTGGCTAAGTCAGACATACACACACCTTTGTCTCTGTAGTGTCGTGTGGCCAAAACACATGTCCCCTTCTGCACCCATATGTCACTGTATGTACCACAGTACCATATTCCAACACAAAACCGTCCATGGGGCTGTACCCCGTTCCCACCAAAGCCACAAAATGTAGGGCTACTGCAACACACACCAATTGGCATTTCAAATCCGTCCCATGCCAGATGCACCCATCACACTATTCCAGTGCCTTGATCACACACACACATTGTAGAGACATACACACGCATCCAGCAAATCAGTGCACAAACTGTGCATGTCAGACATCTAACACAAACCCTGCAAGGTGCAACACAATAACTTTTCGTCTCCACCCCACAGGTGACGACCAGCATGATGCTGCGGATGGAGACACCAGCCATCACAGCCAGTCCACAAGCCCCCACACGGACTCACGGATGTGGAAAGCCTGGACACCTCTATGGACGAGGACCCCCGAGCTGGCACATCTGGCGCGGCAGGGCGCAACAGCACCCCAGGACCCCTCCTACCCACCGACCCATCTCCCAGGGCTGGTGACCAGTCCCAGGCCCCTGCTGCCACGGTCATTGCGGCCAACACCACCGCCGCAACCACCACCACCATCACCACCACCACGGCCTCCCTGACCACTCAGCCATCCCAAGAGGTGGCACGAACCTCAACATCTACCCTGGGAGCCAGGAGGAGCCCCCGGGTGACCAATGTGGTGAGTGGGCAGGTCGGTGGCAGCAGTCCAGGTGGAAGGAGCAGGGTCAGGCCAACGCCAACAGAGCCTGGGAGCCAAGCCCTGCCGCAAATAGCCAGAGTCCTTGGGGCCTATGAAGAGGCCCAGGGACAATGGGCCAGGTCAGCTTCCGACACGAGGGAAGTCCTTGGGGTGTTGAGGTCCATGGACACCCAAATGGGCCGACTTGTGGACCTCATGGGCCAGCTAGTGGTGGAGGTGAGGGCCCACTCAAGGACAACCACACGACCTACGCCACCACCTGCTGGGGCGCAGGGACGTGCAACATCCAGTTCCCCTGCGTCCACAGCGAGTGGGCAATCCTCAGCCACCACCAGCAGTCCACAACCACGACCCCCTCCTTCCAAAAGTGGAAGGGGCCGTCCGAAGAGGCAACAGATGTCCAGGGAGGACTTTGCACGCTCCAAACGCCAGTGAGTCAGCCAGCCATGGTGGCCACCCCCTGCATTCACTTGGACTACCATCCTACCCCACACTGCCAGTCGAGTGGCAAATGTCTGTTGGACTGCGGACCCAGGACAACATGGGTACACCTTGACCATCACGCGGACAGGACCGTCCACTCATTGTACAGCATGCACCACCTTCTTGATCACCTTTCCCACAATCACATGTCACCTTTTAAATAAATACACCTGTATCACATCCTATGTCATCTGCTATGTTTATTATCAATGGTGCACAAACGTCAGCATGTTCAGAAATTCATCTGTAGTGTGTTCTGTCGATAGGCCAGGAGAGGCTGTAGGGACCTAGGGGTGACAAACAGAACAAGTGTCCATTAACTCTGGGCATAATACTTTGCTACGCTCACGGAGCATGCAAAGTTTGTGTTACTATGCACTACGCAAATTGCACGTAGCAGAGTAAAAAACTTTGCTAATCAATGTAGCGTAGCAGCAGTGTATTAAACGACTACAAATGCTTTGTTAAAGCAATTTTCTATGCTAAAAAGCATATAACAAATTCACAAAAGTGAACTTTGACAATGAAAATATCAAGCAATGAGAGGTGATGATTTTGGGTTCTCCCCTAACCTAGGGGAGGACCAAGCAGATGCCTTGAACACAAAAAGCATATCATGTGAACGATTCAGTGGTGGTCCCTTCCTCCTAGGACCACCCCAAGCACAGTTATGGGCAAAATACAATCCCAACCAAAGGCCCTGCAAAGCATTATGGGATGAGATTAGCAGTGGGCAGTGAATATTATAGTGTCCAATATCAAAATAATTCTACAAAGAGCTGCAGTTCAACTAGTCGTTACTAGATGTCCTCACGAGTCAAATGCAAAAGCATTGAAACCCTTTCATGAAGCTTTTGCATTTGACTCGTGAGGGACATCTAGTAACGACTAGTGGAACTGCAGCTCTTTGTAGAATTATTTTGATATTGGATACTATAATATTCACTGCCCTCTGCTAATCTCGTCCCATAATGCTTTGCAGGGCCTTTGGTTGGGATTGTATTTTGCCAATAACTGTGCTTGGGGTGGTCCTAAGAGGATGGGACCACCACTGAATCGTTCAAAAGATGTGCTTTTTGTTTTCAAGGCATCTGCTTGGTTCTCTCCCTAGGTTAGGGAGGATACCAAAATCATCACCTCTCTCACTGCTTGTTAATTTATTAATTTCACTTTTGTGAAATGCTATATGCATTTTAGCATATAAAGACAGAGATACTTATTTTATCTTAACTTGCATTGTGCAAGATGCCTTTGGCAATTATTGTACAGTGCAGTCAAGCACACAGCTACGCAATTTGCATAGCTACGTGTAGTTCAAAATGAATGTACTTCACGTACCTACGTGAAGAGCTACTACGCAAACTACGCCCAGGGTTAGTGTCCATTGACTGTGTGTGTCACACACTCATCACACAGTACTTGTCATCAGGCCTAAGCAATGTACACACATCTCACAGAGCAACAGGGCACAATGTCACAGCCACTCGCAGTGGCATACTACTCTGGACATGGACCATTGCCACACAGCACACAGTCAACAATAGGCCGCCCTGTCAATGCACACATACACATACACAACTACAGCGAAATCAGCCGTCGTACATGGTCACTCACCGTCAAGTGAAGTAGCGGGCGATGAGCTGCTGACGCTCATTCACTGCTTCCTCCTCTCCACTGTCCTCGTCACTGGACATGGCTTGGCTTGCAGGCGGGGGCCCTGGCTGATCACCGTCATCCACTATCAGGGGGATCCGCCTGCGAATAGCGAGGTTGTGCAGCATGCAGCATGCCACAACAATCTGGCACACCTTCTGTGGGGAGTATGCCAGTGCTCCCCCGGTGCGGTCCAGGTACCTGAATCTGGATTTCAGGAGTCCAAATGTCCGCTCCACCACACGTCTGGTCCTCCCATGTGCCTCATTGTACCTGACATCAGCTGGTGTACGAGGATTGCGTAGTGGACTCAACAGCCAGGGCCCATTAGGATATGCAGAGTCACCAACAATCCACGCATGGTCCGGTTGCAGATTGGTCATCAGACGTGGGAGGATGCTGTGGCGCATGATGTGCGAGTCATGGGTGGAACCGGGAAACTTCGCACACACGTGTGTAATAATCATGTCCGCCAGGCACACCACTTGCACATTCAGGGAGTGGAAATGTTTCCGGTTCCTATAGATGTGCTCAATGGCCTGTGGTGCAACAAGTCCAACATGGGTGCAATCAATTGCACCAACAACCTGGGGGATGCGTCCGAGTGCATAGAAAGCACCCTTCACCGCAGGCAAATCACGGGCCCTGGGGAATCTGATGTACCGGTTCCTGTACCGCATCATAGCCGACAGGACATCCCGTAGCACCTTGCTGAACATGGGCTGGGACATCCCACCTCCACTGCCCACCGTGTGTTGGAATGAACCGGTAGCGAAGAAATGCAGTGCAGCCATCACCTTGGCCAAGGGGGTGAATGCAGTTGGATACACCCTGTGAGGACGAAGGTGGGGTTCCAACATGGCACAGAGGTGATGCAGGGTGGGCCGGTCCAGACGGAACTTCCTGATGACCTCCACATCCTCCATGTCTGCCAGCAATTGGTAGGGGCGATGTATGTTTGGTCTCCTCCTAGGACAGATGGAAGTGGACACATGTCAATGCAACACACAACATGGCATTTACACATACACAAAACAAAGATCACTGTCAAAGCAATAGTATCAACGAACAGCTGACAAGTAGGGACAGCACAGCAACATTACTCTTACACAGGTCCCCTTACCAATAGCAAGGACCACTGACACATACCATTGCTATGAGCATGCACATGGGGATTGAGGCCATATTAGCTTGATAGCCATGATGATGGAGTCAGACTGCATATGTGGGTAGCGGCAACACCACGGCAATATACCTAGCTGCTGTGCCTGACACCGCTTCCGAGGCTGGGTGAGTATGGCACACACCAACAACACAACATACACAGGCTGAGCGGTACACCAATCGCAGCAGCTTGGTCACGCAGAAACAGCCCCAAGGGGGCTACATCAGTGTGGGAGGGTGACAGGCTTTACCACAGCTACCAGGGACTGCTGACTGCCACCCCTCAACAACACCTGCTGCTGCTGCCACCTGTCCACCTTAATGTCGACGACTCTGATGACATGTCCATGTCCACTCACCGGCGAGGAGCTGCAGTTCCTGGATTCCGAGCTCCACGCACACTGCCCAAGGCGAATACCGGCAAAAGTCATGGGTGTGTGTAAGACAACTACAGTGTGTGTGGGAGTGCATGTGGGGGACACACATGTTGTTCATCCGCAGCACTATGAGACTGAGCCTGTGGGGTTCCAACATGCACCGCTCACCATGCTAACAACAGGTGGAAGGGGCATGTAGGCTCTCTGGTGTTTCCCCATGCATGTCCCTCCCGAGTGGTGGTACATGGCATTTTCATGTCAGACACCCAGTGATGCAGACACTTGGCAATGCATGATTCTGGGCAGCTATTGCTTGTGTGAATGGCTGGCTGGCTCCCTGCTGGCCTTCTCAGTCTCGGCAGACCTGGGCTGAACATTGACCGCCCAATCCTAGAAGGAAACTACACTGACTGTACAGTGGGTTACATGTGTCATTATTTCACAACTCTCCTGATATGCGCTAACTCAGCTCTGTCGAATGAACACTCCAGGCCTTGTGATAGGGATGTGTGTGAGAGATGGTGGCACTGATTGTGTCCTCCATTGCGGGGTGAGCCATTCACAGGGCGAGTACGTTGAGGGCTGCGCAGTGTTGGACACAGTGAGTCCACCCACAAAGATGTGTAGCCTTGTGAGCCATGTGTCGGTCTACCTGACAATGGACAGTAGATGTGGGCAGACTACACATTGCTCAAAGTGCTGGCATCCTGAATTGAATGGGATGGACAGGTACTGTGTACACACTCCCACCAGCATGCATTCACGTGTGGTGTACACATGCTGTTATGCCATGTCCCATACCGTCTTGCCTCTGTTACACGTCTCTGTTCATTTAGGATGGGTCAGCATCATGCCACTGTTATTGGTGGATGTGGGTGATGCTGTGAAGAGTATGTGTGATATTCCAACCCTCATGTGTACCATCCCTGCAGTTGGAAGTCCACCAGCCCAAGGCCTTGTGATGAGCCATTGCATCCACGTTGATGCTTCTGTGTACGTGTAACCGACAGTGCAGCCAATCCCACGAAGAGGGTGACGTCATCTGCCGTATGTGTGGCCATGTTGCGGCGACTAATCGGGGGATGCTCCCTCGTATTGACAGGTTGGCACGGCGCTGCATGTCACCACTAATGGTCTGCTATTGACAGTCACACAGCCTGTGGCGGATGCACGTTTGTAGGGGCATCAGCAGCAGGCAGGTGTACAGTACTGTGGGATTGTGTCCTTTGCAGCGAGAGGCAGCATGTGTCCACAGCCTACCCATGTTCTGGGTAATGTAATGTTAGTTGTGTGATGCAGTGGGTTGTGAGTGTACTCTGTGGTGGGTGCAACTCACATGCATAGGCGATTCCCGAGGCTCAAGATGTAATTTGGGCACTCAGCATAGTCAATGCGTTCAGAGTCGTAGGCCTCAGGAACAGCCTGTAGTCAGCTGGAGTGGCAATTCACATGTATGTGTGTGGTACTCTGATATCGTCCTAGACACATGTGTGCGATGCCTCACCACATATTCCTGATACTCACACATCCGGCACACTGTGCAACAGTAGTTGTGCCCGTGCGATGGACAGTTGTCTGGCATGGGCTCATGACCATTGTGGACTGTCATGTTGCAGTCAGTGTGTGTGGTGACACATTCTGCTCCATGCAGGTATGTCCTTGGCTAATTCTGTAGTGGTCATCCTTAACACCATCAGGTGAGTGGGTGTGTACACAGCGATGAGTGGCTATGGCCGCAGGGTGACAGTCCGGGTGTTGTTCCATGTGCACAACACATGTGTCATTTATTGGCAAGTTCATTACCTGTACGCCAGCCATTACGTGTTGATTGTGGTTGCTGTATACATTTGCACAGGTATCATGCAACATGTGCACTTGGGAATGTTCTGTGCTGGCTCCCTTGCACATGTCTGTGGATTTGATGCTAAATGAGTGAGGCCACCTCGCTCTCCCTCATGTGTCAACTACCATGTGTGCTGAGGGGCAGGGGACGGTCAACAGTGGTGAGGCATTGGATGGTGCAGCTGCACAGGAGCTGGGTGAGACTAATGTGACCGGCGCATCGGAGGGGCAGACGTGTGCTGGATGACTCACAGGCCCATACGACACTTGCTGCGTCAACTGAGTACAGAGGTCATGTGTCCATGTCTGCTAGCACAGGGGACGTGCACTCTAGCTCCTCTGCAGCCACGCGGAGGCCAATGCCCGCCCTCCCAACTACTTCCACTGGTGCAACATTTGTCGGCACTAGGATGACGGTTAGAGTGTCTTTCACACCAGGCACAGCTGCCCCTGCGAACCCTGCTGCACTCAGTGCCGTGTCTGTTGGGCATGTGCGGCATCTGTGCGTGGGTCAGTCAGCCTCCCTCAATGACATTCTTGCCCATGGCAACACCTTTCCGCAGTTGACATAGTTCATGGAGGGCCTACATTAGCGCGTGGGTGGGCTACACCAGTATGTCCAATAGTTGTCCCCCCAGTCAAGGTGGTCCTTGAACTGGGCCACTGTCAGGCTGACATACCTGACCTTCCCCCATCCCCCGGACAGTGGCGCATCTGACAACAGCAGGGCACGAGTCCTGACAGAAGAGGTGGTGGCACGCAGATGTCATGACAGGTAGTGACGTCACGGAAGATGGCTTGCACCATCAGACTCATTGCCTCCCCTCGCTCACCCCACTGATGCGATTGCATCATGGGAGCACGCGCGTGTGCAGCAGCTCCAATCTCTCCCCAGAGAGGCCAAATAGTGTATGTGTGGCTCCATTCGCTCCAGTCACCGAGCTCACAGTACAATAGGTGGGGGGACGCCGTACAGCCGCATGGTACCCAGACTCGTGCCCTGGACAACAGTGACGAAGCATGGCTGACTCCGGAGTCCGGAAACACCACATGCAACACACAGCAGCTGTAGCTGCCCTAGCGGCCCATGCCGCATACACCATCCCAGACGACATGTCGACACACCCCGGCACGCAATGTCATAGCATCCGCTGCCATTGGCAAGGGACCCATGGTGTGTGATATGGGCCTCCTGGTGAGGAGCCTCCAAGCCATCCACTGCCAACGGGTGTCATGCAACTCACACACTTCGCTAGAACATTAGGTAGCTCTGCCTGCACACCAGGGCTCGAGTCCGGGTACCATGCGGGTGTACGGCGTCCCACCACCTATTTTGCCGTGAGCTCGGTGACTGGGGCAAATGGAGCCACACATACACTATTTGGCCTCTCTGGGGAGAGATTGGAGCTGCTGCACACGCGCGTGCTCCCATGATGCAATCGCATCAGTGGGGTGGGCGAGGGAGGCAATGAGTCTGATGGTGCAGGCCATCTTCCGTGACGTCACTACCTGTCATGACGTCTGCGTGCCACCACCTCTTCTGTCAGGACTTGTGCCCTGCTGCACACTGAGAATGTATTGCCTGCGAGATGTGACCAGGAGCAGGGTGCCATGACCTCCCACCCACCAAGCTCCACTGCCATCCCATGCCCTGGGTAGCCTGTGCAGGTGGATGATGTAGGGGGTACATCTGAAGGCCAGAGGTGTACATGTCTCGGCACGGGCCTGGCTGACGCACAGCAGTATCCAGCATGTCCCCAGAGGGAGGGCCAACGTCCACACCTGATGCAGCATGGGTCGTGTGCCCGCCTGTTGTGCACACACTAGTCCACATTCATCCCCAGACAGCTGGTCTTTCCACATACCCAGAACAGTGGTAATGTACCCCGCCAGGTTCGTCCCCACACAGGGGCCGATTCCGATTCAGGCCGGAAATCTCTCCGACCGAGTTGGACCCGGAGAGATTTCTGACCGAATCGGACTCTGGCAGTCCGACCGAACGAGTACGATGCGCATGCATGCAATCGGACTCGAGTCGGTCGGACTCCCATTGAGTCAATGGGAGCCGGACGTACAACACATACGCGGGCTCCCATTGACCCAATGGGTGCGAGGCGAACAAGTGTGCCCCCTACAGCGGGTACGCCTCGAAGCGACTCGCGGCGTACATGCACAGGTAGGGGGGACCCATGGGTCCCCCCTGTGTGCGACTCACGCGGCTACGCGTACAGGGGGGTCCGACACGGACCCCCAAAGTGTGGCTCCGACTGCTCTTTCGAGCCAGACGGCGCGAGTCGGTCAGACTGCTCGCGGCGCGCATCGTACTTGCCCGGCCGGGGAACGACTCCATAGCGCGGTGCGAGTCGTGTCCGTGCGAGTTGGTCGGAGCACTTCGGACCCGCGAACAAGTCGGGCGGGCGATTTCGCGTGCGCTCGCATCGTACTCGCTCGGCCGGACGCACGTACGAATCGGTCGGGAAAGGGGGCTCCGAATCGGATCCGGTTAAGCCGAATCCGATTCGGTACCCTACCGGCTGAGATCGGAATCGGCCCCACAGTCTGTATCGACACTGCATGTGTGCACCCACCCGTGCCACAGACCCACCTGTGCCAAGAGGCCCTCCCGCTTCACATGCCACATGTGTGTATTCCACAGTTGTGCTTCTCTCTCAGGGGCGGATATCCAATGTCACTTGACTACATGGTAATCTCACGAGTCCCGTGTACTTCTCACACTCTCATCCTCTCTCATTCGTACTTGTCTACGATCAATAATTCTCCAGAGTCAGATATTAGCTTTAAGGCATGTATTTAAACTTACTTCCTCTGTGATGCAGGATGTGGACACTACTGGCAGCGTAATGCATGTGGAGGATATACTTAGCATGGTTACACATTCAAAAGGGGGTACAGGTAGATGTGATAAGTCGTTAATTGTGGAAATAAGGCTTCAGAGTTAAGAATGCCCTGCCCTTGCTATGCTACAGTACATTAGCTCATTACTGAGGTGCTCTAGGCTGTGACACAGACAGTATTGGTTTACCCTAACAGACAGCTTGACATCATGAGCACAGTACATCTAAGTCCCATGGTACAGGTTTATGACAATAGTGACTCCGACACACCTGCGTCAGAGGTGGCATCAGAGCATGAGCCTACATGCATGCAGCATAGTCTCACATGTTGTTGCGATATGGTGGCTACTGTACATGACTCAATGCCCGGGAACATGTTGTGGGGTGTTGCATTTGTTGTCCATGCAAATGTCCTTGCACGGAAGTTCAGGAGAAGGTGTGATGACAGTTCTCAAGTTATTCAGCAGACAGATCAGCGTGCACTTACAGGTGCCTGTGTTCAGGTGCGCGGCATGCATATTGTTGCAATGTGGTTCGTGCAATGTTGGCCATGTGGTCACTGTACACAGGTCCCATTCCTCAGCCTCCCCGTGTTCATGCAGGGACACAGGATGTGGTGATGGACAGGGTGCATGTCCCGGTAATGTCAGGTGTCATGACGGTGGTGTTGATGGTCAGTTGTTTGTTTCCGTGTGCATGGTATAGTTGTTGCACAGCTGACTGGCCTCTGCGTGCGGACGGCAAGCATGGGTACGGTGTTGCACATGAATGTTCAATTGTGGGTATTGATTTGGGTACCAATGAATTGACAGGTTGTCAGGTATGCGATACCTTCCTGCAGTGCATCCCTCGCATTGGTGGTATTTGTGGTTGACATCCAATGAAGCGGATGGTGGGTTGCAACGTGTTCCTCGTAGGTTGTCCCTTGTAGGATCCTGATGGGACATGTCGGGTGACATTCGATGAAACTGTGATCCAGCATACGTTGTGCGGAGGCACACTGGTTCCATTGCAGTGTGTGTCCTATTGCAGCCACAAACGCCATGCCCCCATATACTGAACAGTTCCTGTCGTGGGCGTCCAGGGGTGAGAACAGGTGTACCAGGTCCCCAATTGGACATGCCGGGTTGGAGAGACATAAATCCACAGGCCAGTGGTACGGGCACCTCCGACAGTAGAAAACGGGGATGACGCAGCTGAACATTTCAATGCGGTAAGTTACTCGATAACTTACATTCAGCATAGCCAGATTTGCACAGCCCACTGTCTGTATCAAGCTATTGCTGAACAGCTGCATCTGTCTGGCGTAGGTGTATAGTACTGGTGCCCCGTCCATTTTGCTGCTGGGTGCTGTGGTGGCGTGCTCCGGCTGCCTGGGCTGTCTGCTGAGTGCGACCTCGGACGGTGCTGGGTGTTCTTGAATGGATGTTAGGCGGCAGGACTTTGTGTATGGCTTGGGAGGCGGCCACAGGCCCTCATCCCACATGCTCCTATGAATGGTCAAGGCCAGTGGTGTCTGACTCCTTCCTGATTACTTGCATTTGAGCCACAAGGCGCAGTGGTATAATTGTATTTTGTGGTTTTATCTTTCTTTCATGTTCGGCGTTATCTGCCAGGGGATGGTTGACTCAGCATGGCTATGTTTGGGTTGTGGTTGTTCCAATGGCTCCGTTCTCCTGCGGGATATGTTGCAATGTGATTTGGCTGTGGGAATGGAAGGACATTCACTGCTATCTGCTCTCCCGTGTGTGGGTGGGTCACTTCTTTCCCGCTGTACATTGGGACTTGTGTGTGGGCGCCGTGATTGTGAACACCTGTTTGCAGGCAGCAGGGTTTCTCTATTTTGGACATGGCATGGCTTGTTGTTGCGTGCAGGATGGTATAGATATTGTTTGTTGTGACTGGCATGCCTTTTGCGGTCAATGTCCATTGTTTGTGCAGTTCTGTCGCAGCTGCCGTGTGCTTCTCCATGCTTTGCACACAGGTGTGTGTCCTCTTCTGACGTCACTTTGCTCCCCTGTTCGGCACACTTGTGTGACTACGTTTTGGCAACTGTGAGTTGTCGGTTGTGGTCATGGTTGACGCAGGGGGACCACGTGACTTGTGCCTTCAGGGTGGGGCTGGTGTGTGTGGTGTGTTGTTGTGACCCTGCGGTGTTTGTGTGCAGCCCATGCATGGCGCTGTCGTTGGCCTCTGCGTTGTGCGCATGTGCGTCATCGCCGGGGCGCTGCGGTGCCGTGCGGGTACGTCACCTCCTGGTCCGGGGTATTGGGTGCCCAGGATGTTGCGGGTTGATTATATTTTACAGGTGGGATATGTGTGGGTACAGTGTTGGATGTGTCCTGTCCCCACAGGGGTGTCTGGGGGCCCATGTACAGTTTTTCCGCCCTTGCATTGTGTGCGGTATTTGCATGCCCTTGTTGTGTGTCTGCCTACCTGCGTCGTCGTTGCGCGTTCACTCCTAGCTGCTGCATCAGGTACAGCATTGGGATGGCCTGGAGTGCAGGATTCATGTCGGAGTAGGCCGGGTTGGTGTTTCTGTGGTCGACAATGTGGTTTCCGCCTCCTGTTCTCGTGCGGTGTCTCTTTGCCGATGAGGCTGTTTGGTTGTGTCATCGTAATTTGTACGCCGGGCGGTACGTCATTTCGTCGGACGGTGTGCCTCCGTTGGCTGGCACCACAACGTAAACGGGCGCACTTTGATGGCGGGCGGCGTCGCAGGCTTGCGGGCGGTATTAGCCTGACTTTTCACATCCTAATTTGTCGGGAGTGCGGGCAGTTGCTGGCGGACGGTAACTAGCGGTTTTTACCGCCGTCGGCACGGCGGTAGTGTTTCCGCCCGCCATCGTAATGACCCCCTAAATATTTATTCTCTAATTTGTTATAAAATTGTTTAATATTTTGAAAATTTCTTAATTATAATTTGAAATTTTATGAAGTATTAATAATTATAAATAAATATTAATTTTGTTATTATTTAAATAATTTTTTTCAAAATGTAGAAAGAAAAATTACATTTATTAATGATATTTTTTTTAAGGATATATATTTTTTAATTGGAAAAATGAAAGGGGGGTATTAAATATTTATTGTTTTGAGTTTATATTTATTTGGAGTTAGAATAGTGAATTCTTATGGTTTACTATCCCGTTACAAAAGGGTAGACCCAAAATAGTCACTGGGACCTGGGTATAGGACAGTACAATAGTAAGTGGTCCCAGCAAAATTGCATTCAACAGTAATAATAAAGTAAGCGAAAATAGAAGAACTTAGAAAAGACGTTTATATAGTTGGTCAGTGTTATTTAATCACACTGAGCATCAAAATAATTGCAGAAACTTTTTATACAATACTAACAAGAGTGCCCAGAAAAGGTGGGGAGAGAAAGTTTCAGGAGAAGTAAGTGATTCAAGTGAGGGTAGCGGGGGTGTGTGAAGCAAGAATACTGTGCAAATCACTTGTCATAATATACATTGAATAATGGCGCATCATTTTGCCATCAACTTCACAATTCTATAGTCCATATATAATATAGAGCCATGTATGCAGAATGATATACAAATCACAGTCACATAATTACTGTCGATTATACTGGCTGGGACCACTTACTATGGTTTACTATCCAGCACTTCCCCTGAGTTTAGTTGGATTTGGAGTTAGAATAGTAAATTATTCTGGTTTACTATCCAGCACTTTCCCTGAGTTTAGTTGGATTTGGAGTTAGAATAGTAAATTATTATGGTTTACTATCCAGCACTTTCCCTGAGTTTATTTGGATTTGGAGTTAGAATAGTAAATTATTATGGTTTACTATCCAGCACTTTCCCTGAGTTTATTTGGATTTGGAGTTAGAATAGTAAATTATTATGGTTTACCGTCCAGCACTTTCCCTGAGTTTATTTGGATTTGGAGTTAGAATAGTAAATTATTATTGTTTACTGTCCAGCACTTTCCCTGAGTTTATTTGGATTTGGAGTTAGAATAGTAAATTATGTTTTACCATCCAGCACTTTCCCTGAGTTGATTTGGAGTTAGAATAGTAAATTATTATGGTTTACTATCCAGCACTTTCCCTGAGTTTAGTTGGATTTGGAGTCAGAATAGTAAATTATTATGGTTTACTACCCAGCACTTTCTTTGAGATTTGGAGTTAGAATAGTAAATTATTATGGTTTACCATCCAGCACTTTCCCTGAGTTTAGTTGGATTTAGAGTTAGAATAGTAAATTGTTATGGTTTACTATCCAGCACTTTCCCTGAGTTTAGTTGGATTTGGAGTTAGAATAGTAAATTATTATGGTTTACCATCCAGCACTTTCCCTGAGTTTAGTTGGATTTGGAGTTAGAATAGTAAATTATTATGGTTTACCATCCAGCACTTTCCCTGAGTTTAGTTGGATTTGGAGTTAGAATAGTAAATTATTATGGTTTACCATCCAGCACTTTCCCTGAGTTTAGTTGGATTTAGAGTTAGAATAGTAAATTGTTATGGTTTACTATCCAGCACTTTCCCTGAGTTTAGTTGGATTTGGAGTTAGAATAGTAAATTATTATGGTTTACCATCCAGCACTTTCCCTGAGTTTAGTTGGATTTGGAGTTAGAATAGTAAATTGTTATGGTTTACTATCCAGCACTTTCCCTGAGTTTAGTTGGATTTGGAGTTAGAATAGTAAATTATTATGGTTTACCATCCAGCACTTTCCCTGAGTTTAGTTGGATTTGGAGTTAGAATAGTAAATTATTATGGTTTACCATCCAGCACTTTCCCTGAGTTTAGTTGCATTTGGAGTTAGAATAGTAAATTGTCATGGTTTACTACCCAGCACTTTTCCTGAGTTTAGTTGGATTTAGAGTTAGAATAGTAAAATATTATGGTTTACCATCCAGTATGTATGTTAGTTTTATTATTAATATTTTTTGATGAAAAGATATTTTTATACTTTTTATAATTATATTTCTAACATTTTATCTGGTTTTAAAATTTATTATAATTTTTTTTTTTTTTTTAAATAGACATTTTTATTGTAACATTTATTTATACATGTTCAACAAATCATATTTTATTACATATATTTTTTTTTTACAGTTTTTAACAATTGTACATTTTTTGTAGTATACTTATGTAATGGTAAAGTAAAACAGTACAATTTTTTAATTAATACACAGTATCCTTTGTATTGTTTATTTATTTTTAGTTCAAACAGAAAAATATTTGTAGTAAATTTTGTTTACATTTTTATATTATTATTTACAACAGAGTCAGGAGTTTGAAAACATATACATTGTACATTTTATAAGATTATGTTGTATTATTTAGCATATTAAATATGATTTTTATTAAATAATATTTAATATGTTAAATAATTTACAATATTTTTACAGTGATATTGTGAACAATCCATATATATTTTTTAACATTTGTATTATATTTGTCAATTAACAGTGTATGTAATAAACATATATTTTAATATCCATTAATTATTATATTATAGTTTTTGGGAATAAAATAATTAATGTATATTTTACATTTTTATATGTTTATTTTAAACATTGAAGAAAAAAGTATACATACAATTTTAAACATTTTTAAACATTTTTAAATAATTTTCAAAATATTTTCCATTCATTTCTATGGGGAGTTAGTCCTATTTTTATTTTAATTATGCCGCCATTTTATTTTATTTTAGTCACTTTTTTACCTATCGATTTCGTTTTTGGGTCATTTACGAAGACGGAACATCGCGGTTGGGAGCTGCTTCGCCTCCGTTCCTGTAAGTTTAGTTTTATTTACTTTTAAGTTAGTTTTAAGGTAGGGGTAAGTTAGTGGTAGTGTCAATATATTTGTTAGGGCGTTATTTTATCGTTTTCAGGAAAGTTACGTGTTGTTTCCGTAGTTTAGTGTTTTATGTGTTTGATTTAGTGTCGGATGTAATTAGAATGCTATGTAATTTTACTTATATGTTTACGATATGTGTTTATGTTTATTATATGTTGATATTGGTTTTTGTGGGTTTATATATTTGTTATGGGTGGGTGTTGTTTACTTTTATTTAGAGGTACTGGCTTTGGTGAACGGATGGAGTTCTTCAGACGTTTTTTTTTTTTAAAATAAAGGACAATGTTGTTTCTTGTTTGCTAGCAAGTTGCTCTACATTTCCTTTTTTTTATCGGGTGGTTGGAGCATTTTTAAAAAAAAATATTTGGGGTTTTTTGAGGGTTTCTTTATTGAGAGGATTGCGGCGTTGGATTCTTTTATCTACAGTTGTATTTTTCCATTTTTTGAGGGGTTTCCTTATTACATGGATTAATTTTTGCTTGGATTGTTGTGGATTTTATCGATTTCGAGGATATTCTACAGCTACACAACTGTAAGTCATTTTTTTTTTTATTATTGAGGGTGGGAAATGTATATTTTTTAATTCTCTTTTTATTATTTATATTATGTCATATAATATTGAGTTATATTTAGAATTTTATGACATAATTTAAGTAAAATAAAAAGAGAAATACTTTGTTGATATGCTTGTTATGTTTATAATGTTTGTTATTTGCTTTACTTTAAAGAATTGATTTTGCTATCATGTCTAGATATTATAGGCCTTGGGTATTTGGATACATCCTAGTTTTCTGTTGGAGGTATTCATACATACTTCTGGTTTGTTTGCTAAGTTTAGGTCCTATTTTGCTTAGAGATTGTTCTACTCTGAGCTCTTGGTAGCTTTGTTCCTTTTTAATAGCTTGTATAAGTTTGTGGAATGTGGGTTGCCCTCTACCTATTGTGGCCTGGAAGGCATTAATGCCATCCTTCTACCGCGTTATTTGTTTTGGATTTTTGAGCTACAGTACTGGCGTAGACATTCCACCAGGGTATTTGAAATTTGGGTTGTTTACGATGACCTGACCGATGTAATCTCCCTACCCAGGTGTCCTCGAAGTAGTCCAGCAAGGGACTTAATTTAGTTTCATTAGTACGGTAGAAGGGACTCTCTATTAGCAAGTTATAATGATTAGCTACTTCAGTTGTTGGGACGTATGCTAGGGCTATTAATTTTTTTATTTGATACGCAAAGTTGCTTTTAGTTGAGTATTCTATGCTTAAAGTAGATTTTTGTAGGTGCCTCCATATGCTTTGGTTAAAATGGTAGTAGCACCCTTGTATTGCAGTATGTGGGTAAAGTTTGAGTATTGCTTGAATCATAGCGTGTTCAAAATATATTATTATTCTTTGGGGATAGTAATTTTCTGTTAATCCTTTTATTGTTATTAGTAATTCTATATAGGTGGTGCTATGTTTATTAGGCAGCAATGCATAAAGAATGGAATATTTGTTTCTTCAAATTCACCATGAATTGTATGAAGCTGATAAAAGGGTTTTGGACAAACTTTAAAAGTTCCGTCCATCATCCATGTTTCGCAGTTTTTAAGTTTTTGCAAGTTATTATTAGTTGCAAAAATAATAATTCTTTTATCTTGACTTTTGTTGTCATACAGTAAGAATTTGTCTTCTTTGTGGGTGATGGTGTATTCTGGGAGTATTTGGATTTCTTCAAAAGTTTGGGGGGTAGGTGGCGTTGGATCTGAAGCTCTCTTAGTTTTTGCTATTAATCTTTTTAGGTTGGGGATAGAAGGTAATTGTCCTGTGACATGTTCAGGTACTTTGGTTAAAATATTTTACAGGATTTGAGTACTTGTCTCTTGGGAGCCTGTGCTTGCTTCTCTTATTGTGTCTAAGGCTTCTCTTACTTCCAATTCAGTCACATTGGGTGGATGGTTGTGCTCTCTAACATTCACAACATTGCTATCTATTGTTGTAGCTCTACCATAACAGGCAGTGGAATAATATTTGCTACATTTCCAATGAGTTTTATTTTCTATGACTTTTCTTGGGTGTAAGTGTAACCCATGTAGCAAAGCATTAGTTATCCCTTTTGCGATGTTATAAACTTCGCTCCTTCTGCCATTTCTGGGGTATATCTGTGAAGATATATACACATGTGTTTAGTAAATATGCTCTTGTGAATAATAAATCTGCTAATCTTATTAACAATATATAAAAAATACTTACATTAGTGTTGTTTGTGTTTTGTGTTTATTTGCTGCTTGTTGTTTTTTCACTATTGGATTTTCTGTAGATGGGGAAGAAAAATGTTTATGTTAATTATATTTGAGATATGTTTTAATTTCTTTGTATTATTATTTTTTTAGCACTGAAACTATACTTACTTTTTGTAGTAGATGAATTTAATTTGGTGGATGATTTTTGTAGATGCAGTTTGTCAAAGCTGTGAAGAAAAATGCATTTATTAGTTTTGTTTTCTCATTTTAAACGTGTAACAAAATCAGACTATTTTTCTTTTTTTATAGGTAAATTTGCATATTCAATAGGTTATGTTTTTCATCATGTAGAGGTAAATAAGGTACTTAGCGTAACGGTACACGGGACCGACCGCCAGAGGTGCGGCGGTCCCGCTAGACCCATTAGGATGCGACCGCCACCCTGGCGGTCGCATCACGCATATATTACATTGCGGCAGGCGGTGCTGTAAGCAGCACCCGCCGCAATGCAATAATGCATGTTGTGCATTGGCATGCAGAAATTGACAGGCACTGCACGGAGCCTGCCACCTTGTGTATGCCAATGAAGGGGGGTACCATAGGTACCCCCAAGTGCAGCCCCCACCTCCCCACCCCCCTGGGGGCACGTAACGGGCCCCCAAAGCAATTTCCGCCGGCCTTTCCATGGCAGCATCGCCGCCATGGAAAGGCCTTTAAAATTGCACATCCTAATATGGATGGAGGTGCCTGCAAGGCACCGCCACCATATTGAGGGCCTTTTCCGCCCAGCCGGGAATCTGACCGGCGGAAAAGCGGGGGACGGTCTTACCGTCCGCCGCGGTGCCCCCCGCCATACTAATATGGTGGGGGGTGAAACTGGAGCATCTGGCGGGCGGATCGCCACCGCCGGGCCGGCGGTTACGATCTGCCCGATATCATAATGGGCCCCTTAATAACATTTGGATTTTCTTTTTCTTGGTGTGGTTGTTTGCAACTTTAGTTTTGATTTAAAAAGAGGGGAACATTTTATTATTTCAGTTAGTTAAGTTAAGGAGGTAGAGGCATTTATGTTTTTTAAAAAAGTCTTGTTCTTACCTGTGTTGTAGTATAATCTGTTATAGTAGTGTTTGTAGATTTCTCTCTTGTAAAGTAGCGTTCTCCCTCCATGTTTGGCCGATAAACGGTAAATTTGTGTTACAACATCGCTCCCCATCTTCGCAAGAAACCTCAAAACCTGGCTATTCGACAGACCCCCTCCTTGATGGAATGGATCCTGCCCCCCTACCCCCAGCGCCTTGAGACCCTTACGGGTGAGTAGTCGCGCTTAACAATCCCCCTGATTGATTGATTAATTGTTTGTTTTTATAGTGTTTAGTTAATTAGTTCACAATTTTTATTGGTTTGTGCTATTTTAGTTTAAATTCATTGGTTGAGATATGTTGTTTGAATTTTTTAGCAGTTACTTTTTAATTAGGTAAATATGTGTGTTGTTTATTTTTTATGTTTATAATATATTATTTGTTGTAGTTATTTAAATATATTTGTTAATAATTTTAATTTATGACATTTATATTTGTTGTATATTATATATATGTAATTTTCCTTTTGTTGGTGAGTAAATTAATTGTATTTTGTGAATTTGAACATTTATTTGGGTTTGTAGAATTATATTATAATTTTTGTAATCATTTAATATTTTTATATATGTTGTTATCATTTATTATAATTATTTGAAATGTGTTAAATTATTAAATGATTGTAAATAGTGTTTATTTAATGTTGAATAGTATTATCAATATTTTTTATATGTATTTTAATGATATTTGTAAGTCGATATTAGTGTTATCGATATTTGTGTTGTGTTTCATTATAATTTAAATTCCTCAATATTTTTGTTACCGATATTTTTGTAGTCGATATTTTTGTAAACGATATTTATTTAGGCGATATTTTTTTATCGATATTTGTGTAAATTCTTGTTTAAGTATAGGGTGTCGATATTTGTGTGTACGATATTTTTACTTCGATATTTTTGTATCTCGGTGTTTTTGTTATCAATATTTAATCAGTGATCCATCATGTCAGCCTGCACAGAACAGAAACTTTCTGTGTGTTCTTGTGTCCATTGATGTGCTGAAAAATGAGTTCTGATTAAGTCGTAGAATGGTTTGACCCTTTCTGAGTAATTCAAAATGTAAGTTCTGCCAACATTTCGGAATCCCTAAATGGATTGTAAACCTTTTAGAGTCTTAGGAGGCTGGAGCAGCACACATTTTTCTAAAAAATTGGCTGCTAGGCTCTTTCCTTCACTTGATAGCTCATATCCCAGAAATAGGACATTGAGATGGGCAATCTTGGATTTTTTAAATTAAATTTGCAGCCCAAATTGGCAAATCCCACAATTATGTTGTTTACCCTGTTCAAGTGTTCCAGTCATTCATCATCCGTCAGATAAATATCATTGCATGTTTGTAATAACTCTGACACCCTTGCCAAGAATAGCCCTGAGCTGTTCTCATACCCCTGGGGCAATCTACAGAATGGGCGCTGAATGCCAAGGGCAGAGAATGCTGTAAAATATCTGCTTCTGGTGTTATATTTTGGCAGAAGAATCCATTTGAAATGTCTAGTGTTGTTTTGTATTTCTTTTGTACAATGTTATTCATTAATGCGGCACTGTGTGCATTCTGTACTGCAAATTTCCGTGTGCATGTGTTTAAATGCCTATAGTCCAAGAATAGATGGTATGAATTGTCAGGTTTCATTACGGGAAACAAAAGATTGTTCATGGAAGAGGTGCAAGTTTCAATCACACCCTGGTATTCAAGTTGATCTAAGATCTCCTTGACCTGCTTCTTTGCATCATGCTTTATTGGGTAATGCCTTTGTGGAGTTGGATTTTAATGGGATTTCATGGTAGGGTGACTCAGCATCCCATCCTACATGATTGCGGTAAAGTGCGGGAGCAAGCGCTAGCGCCCACTCCTGCGCGTACGAATGATTGAGTGACTCTGGAACAAGGTCGGAGAAGGCAGGTAAAATAACACTTTTTCCTTTTGGGCAATCCATGATAAAGTCAGGTGGCCAGTCTCTTTCAACCAATAGGATGTGATATCCATATGTCAGGTTCTTCCAAAAAAGACCCTTCACTTTCCTAGGTATGTCACCCTCCATCTGGAGTGTGATTTCGTGTAAACGGTATGGGACACTAACCCTTGTATAAGGTGTTTCCACTGTGATATACTCATTCAATACCGCTGTCACCAGGAATTCCTTCAGGTGAGCTGTTGTTACTTCTGCTGCGCTGTCTAGCATCATCAGAGCCCATTTTCCGTTCAGAAGCAGAGTCCTCAGCAACCTGGGCATGTCGAATTTTTAAGCTGTTTACTTTCTTCTTTTTGAATTGAGGCTTTGCTTTAGATTGTTCTTTCTGGTTGATAATGTAATCCGAAGTGCGATGTGTCTCCCTTTTGGCCTTGACTTGCTCCTTGTTCTGACTGTCCTTCCCTCTCCGAGATTTTTGATGAACCCTGAAAGGAACAAGAGGAACATGCATCAGTACCCTGATACATGTCAGGTTTTCTGATGTTCTCACGATTCCTAAGATTATACCTCTTTTCAGAGGGCTCCTCTTGAGGAGACCCACCCCTTGAGCGTGAATTATTATTTTTATTATTATTTTTGGATTGTTTGTTATCCTACTTCTTCTTAGAAGAATCAGGTGCTTGCTTCGGGTTATCCTTATCGGAGTTACCCTCCACTTGTGGTTTTCTAGGTCTGGCTCCCAAATTATCCCTACCTATTACAGCATAGGTTTTTTCGATAATTTTTGGTAGTTCTTGCTCCTGATTTATAGGAGCGATTTCTCTTTTAGGCGTTGGCGTATTGCCACCGCTGCTGTCTCCCCTTTTATGTTGCTCAGTATGATAGCCAAGACTTGGGCAAAGTTACCCATCAGTTTCATCCCCAAATCCAGGGCAGGTTCTGCCCTGCACTCATTCTGTATCTGTTTAAGTACATCGGGAATCACTGCCATTGAAGGTGTACCATGAATTCTGATGTAGACGGCAGCGAAAATCATACCCCCAGTGGTACAATCTTCAATTGAGGGAACCATCCCCATTGGCAAGCAAATGGTTAACATTCTGTGTTTGTCCTGCAGGCCCCTATGGGGGAATACTGCTTCCAGTTTAGCTATTTTGTGTGCTATCCAAAACAGAATTTGTTCCCGTTGGTGGGAATTTTTCTCATAACTGCATTCAGTGTTTGTGGACTAATTGTAGGTGTGGTCTGATTTGGACCAGCTGGAGCAGACCTCGCAGGTTGGACTGTGAGTGTTCGCATATTGAATTGGATGAGATTTCTGTATAGTTTAACTACGTCTCTGTAGAGTGTACGTAACTCTGCTGTTGGTAATCTGTCAATCTCAGGTTGTGGTGTGTATGTAGCTAAGACCGGCCAGGTAGCTCCTTCTATGCTGAGCGGACTCAGACTTACGTCTGCTGTTGTGTGTGGGAGGGCGCCTTTAAACCAGTTTTTGTGTTCCTGGGAAGTTAACTGGACTTCCATGTCCTCGTAGGGAATGTATTCTTCTGGTGGTTCATCTATGATGTATTCATGAAACAACTTAGACTAGGTGGGAATTTGACCCAAGAATAGAATACCTCTGATCCGAACACCCCATGTGCCTCAATTACGAAGGTAACACAACCCCCCTGCTGGGACGCCGTGTTCTACTAATTTTAAAGTTACTGCATGTCTGCAATTTTCTGGGATGTTAAGGGTGTTTGCAAACTCGTCTTCCCTTGTACCTGAACTGCTACTTGCAGGGTTAGACATTGTAAAAAAAAATCAACAATCTGAGGGGTTAAGAGCTAAGGTTTTTTGCACAATGTGGGAACTTTCGATCTTACAAGCTTGTTTAAACCTCCAGCCAATACACAGGGAATCCCTGCTCAGCTGAGGCTGATTTTCCTTCCCACTCCAGACATCTCTGGTTAAGTGTGAGTAGGGGTCTCTGAGAAAGCACGACTGAACTACTCAGATTTGACTGTTAAAATAAGAACCAAACCAACGTTGGCAGAGCCATGTCGTGTAGTTCCTAGGAATACCCAGGATCTGCGTGTCTGTTGGACAACTTAAACCAAGGCCTTAGTGTCAAGACTGATTCCAGACACCCCCACAGGATATGTTGGCCTAAAGACCAGCTAGCTTCACAGTGCCACTATCACCCCCTGTATTCTATAATGGAGTAAACAGTTTCTGGCAACTACTGAACATGACAACCCTGACCCCTTAGGGATCATGGAATCAGAACAATACTTTTCATTCAGTCACTCGTGCTTGCTTCGTCTCAGAGAAATACACAAAGTACCCGGTGAGGACATTTTTCAATAAGTATTTATGGAATCAGCAGTGCTCTGATGTATGCTTGGTGAACTGCAACAATCATGAGACAGAGGCAGATGTAAAATTTAGCGTTTTGCCTAACTGTACCTAACATATGTGTATAGGTGAAAGCCTGTACGTATGTGTGTGCACAGCCAAGAATCCCCTAAGGATGACCCAACCCCATTACCTGGTGGGAGAGAATGAAGGACCCCGTCTCAGCTTCAGGAAGGATACACAGCGAGGGATGACAGACTGCTGCGTGTTGAAGATTCAGCATGCTGGACCCCGTGTCAGCTTGGCAGATTTCTCCTCTGTATTCTCAGTGGAACAGGGGTGTTTTATACTAAGAGTGGTCACTCCAGGGGTTCCTCTATATTCGATTTCTTTTGCAAAACAAATGCTTTTATTTACAAAACAAGTGCGATTATGCACAGTGGTCCATGTTGTCCAAAGATGATGAAACGAAGATGCAAGCGGTGACCCTTATACACAGTAAATATTCAGTTTGTGAATGCATTGTTATGTGCGTCAGATGGAGGATTAAGATATGATACCAGGAATCCTCATGCATATTAAATGAGCCTATCTTAAGAGAAACTGAGCGACATTCGTTCTGCCATATGACTAGGTGAAAGATCTGCGCTAAGAACAGTTATGTCGGTGTAAGCTGGGACGAAAAGCAGGTGAAAAGGTAAGCATGTGTGTTAGGCCTAACCTATGAAATGTAACAGAGATGGCTGGATTAGGAATCTGTGATATTGTCTACAGAAGTCTAAGCCCACACTGTTGTGTCTTGTAATAATAATACGCTTGCTGAGCCTGGGATGTTGCAAGCTCTGTGGTTTTTTGTTGATGAACAAAAAACCTTGAATGATGGATCCAGATTACTTACATATGCTATGGTTGACTTGAGCATTAAAATCATATTTACACGTCCCGCACATGAAGCTTTATTTGAAAAGTTGACTTAGGAGTCTGATGACTTCAAAACACTTCGATGCAGGCTCCCTCTTTCCACCCTGTTTAGGAATCACTGCAGGGCACACCCCTCTGCACCCTCACATACTCTGCAGTATAATCACTGCAGTGCATACCCCTTGATGCCCTTACATACTCTGCAGTAATCACTACATTACAAACCCCTTGGCACCCTTACATACTCTGCAGTATAATCACTGCAGTGCATACCCTCGGCGCTCTTACATACTCTGCAGTACACACCCCTTGGCACCCTTACATACTCTGCAGTATAATCACTGTACTGCATATCCCTCGGCACTCATTACATACTCTGCAGTAATCACTGCAGTACATTCCCCTCAGTACTTGTGAGAAAGTGCCATCTTTCTTGCATGGTATGCCCCCCATTTTTTGCTGAATTGCTGATGTGCTTTGACTGAGTGTGCCCTGGGCTCCTGCCAACCAAGTGCCCAGGGCCTGTGTTCCTTCCCTAAAACTGCATTGATGCCTACACCCAATTGGCATCCCTGGCCACAGGTCAGCCCCTGGTAAATGGTACCATGGGTACCCAGGGCCCTGTGACCAGGGAAGTCTCCTAAGGGCTGCAGCACTTGTTGTGCCACCCTTAGAGACCCTGTACCTTTATACACACACACTGCCCTTGCAGGCTGCGTGTCTTGGTGCAGAACAAAAGTGAAGAATCGACATGGCACACATCCCTGTGTGCCATGCCTACAAACCACTGCCCTGGCCTAGGTCAGCCACCCCTCTAGCTGGGTGCACTATGCCAGTGGTGAGGGCACAGAGGCATGAGCCCTGTGCCCCTACAGTGCCTGAGTCCATTCTCGGGCATTGTAAGTGCAGTGCTGCCATTAAGAGTATATGTTGCTGGGAGTCTGTCATTACAAACTCCACAGCACCATAATGGCCCCACTGAAAACTGAGAAGTTTGGTATCAAACTTCTCAGCACATTAAACCCACACTGATGCCAGTGTGGGATTTAATGTAAAACGCACTCCAGAGGGCATCTTAGAGATGCCCACTGAAACCAACCCGACCTCCAGTGTCCGGACTGAGTGGCTGCCCAGGCTGCCACCACCAGACATGTTTCTGGACCCCTGGGTCGAGAGCCTCTGCTCTCAGGGGTCTGAAACAATGCACATCCTGGGGCGAGGTGCCAAAGCCTCCTCCCCAGGATGGGCAGGGGAAGCTTCAAAGGCCTGCCGCCTTTTGAGCTTCCCCAGACCATTTGCTGCTCCCAGCAAACTGGTCCCCACTGGTTCTACCCCCACTTCTGGCGGGAGAACCGGCGGGAAAACCAGAGGCAGGAAATGGGTTGTGCCCACCTCTGCCAACTCCACCCCTAAGGTGGGGGAGGCGAGGTGAAGCACAAACTCGAGTCCCCACCATCTTGAGGATGGGGGACCCAGCCAACCAGGGACAGGCTCCTGCCCCCTCCCACTGGAGAGTGGCAGAATAGGGGTGTACCTACCCCAGGGAAGGGACCCATTGGTCCCTGCCCTACCTACCTGTAACCACCCCTAAATTCAGTATTTAGGGGCTCCCTGAACCTTCCTTTCTCAGATCCAGATTCCGAAACAAGAAAGAAGATCAAGAAACAAGAAGACCTGCCGTGCAGCTGCTAACAAGAGGAAGACACCAACTGATTTGGCCACAGCCCTACCGGCCTGTCGACCCACGAACCTGCTCCTGCTAAACCCCGGCGTCTCCAGTGGTCAGCAACCTCAAGAACCCTGGAGGACCTGACTGCCTTGTGACTCTAACTACCTGGGACTCCCACGAGCAGTGGTACTGCTCAAAAGCAAGTAACCTACCCCTGGTGCCAGCCAGGGACCGCGAATCCAGCACACTCTGCACCCGCCGAGCCCGGCCTGTGCCTGAGTGGACAAAGACCACGAGGACGTCCCCCGGCGACTGTGACCCAGAATCCAGCACCCAAGGACCCCCATCGACGATCCTGACGACGCCTGCAGCCTCAGAACCTGGGCCCCCTCCAACCGCGAACAGCCGAGGGTAAGATTTCCGACGCCCAAAGACACCCCTGCACCCGACGCCCCACGGCCTCCTGTGCCCAACTCCTGGGTGCCTACCCTTCCTACAGCTTCCCAACTTACCTCTCGAAGTGGTGGTCGCACCTGAAGAATCACCGTTCCCGAGCTGGCAGCCTTTGTTCGTCACGCAGCTTTCCCATTGAAAACCATTGGGCGCCCGACGGCCCAAAAGCCCACTGCACCCGGCCGCCCCAGTGCCGCTGAGGGTGCACCCACTACCCTGTTCGACTTCCCCACTTGCCCTGAGTAAGTGACCAGGAGCTTTGCTCCCACAGCCGAGTGGTCTGCCTGCCAGCAGCCACCAACCCAAGGCCCCCTGCCGTCCATAGGATAACATTGGGCCTACTCACTCTGCACCCGGCCGCCCCTGTGCCGCTGAGGGTGTAACAACTGTACCTACCTGACCCTAGGGGACCCCTGAGTCTATGCCCAGAACCTTAACTCTGCCAGTCGAGTACTTACCCAAAAGCTGATAACTCACTTTTCTTCCATAGGGAAACATTGACTGGTTTCACTTGGAAATTCTTCTGTGTGGAGTTTCTCAACTTCAAAATATTCACCTAAAATCAACCGAGTAACGAAAACGGAAATACTCACCTGCTATTAGGAGAGATCCCAGTGCTGGATCTTGGTGCCCAGCACTGACCCTGAAAAGTAATCACGTTACTTACCGCTAACTCAATTTTCTTCCATAGGGATCCATTGACTGGTTTTCTGTGAAATTTCTTCTAAGTGTCCACTTTTGAAATACCAAAATATTGCTTAAAAATCACAACAGTAACGAATTCCGATTTACTCACCTGTTATCAGGAGAGACCTCAGTGCTGCATCTTTTAGTTCAGTACTGACCCTGAAAAGTAATTTTAACCGTACTTACCAGTAACTTGAAATTCCTTCCATAGGATATCATTGCCTGCTTTTTGCTGAAAAAGTTTTTGTGTCAATTTCTGAAACTTACAAATATTCTTTAAAAATCGTGCCAACGATACAAACGTAATTACTTGCCTGTTTTAGATAGATATCCCAGTGCTGAACCTGAGAGCCCAGCACTGGATTACAAAAGTAACGTAAACATACTTTACCTGCAAACTGAATTTCCTTCCATAGGATAACATTGGTAATTTTACCTAGAAAAGTTTCTAAGTGTCAACTTTTAAATTACAATAATATTCCTTAAAAATCACTAATGTAACCAAAACGCTTTTACTCAACTGTTTACAGGAAGTGTCCCGGGACTGAATCCAAGATCCAGTCCTGTGGTTAGAAAAGTAATCCACAAAGTAACAAATTGCATTTAACTAAAACTTTCCATTGAGCTCAATGTTGCATTGTGTTTGACATTGTGTTGCCTTTTGCACCAACTGTGACTACTGTAATCAAAAGTCTATTGCCTATTTAAAAAGTGTTTAACTAAGGTAACCCATTCTGAGAAAGTATATTTTGATACATATTGTGGTTCTAAAATAAAACAACTATATTTTTATACAAACAATTGGCCTAGAGTTCAGTTCTTGAGTGTGTGAGACCATTTGCTGACTGAGTGTGTGCAACAAATGATTTACACTGTCCTCTGATACTGCCTTACTGCTCGACCAAGCTACCACTTTAGAGAGTAAGGTTATATCTAACTTTAGCCTCTGCCTTACCATTGGGGAACTGTGGACCCTATACACACTGTACCTTACTTTGGTGCAGTATATATAGAGCCACTTTCCTACAGTACTCTTACACACTCTACAGTAATAACTGCAGTGCATACCCCCCGCGTCCTTACATACTCTGCAGTAATCACTGCAATGCACACCCCTTGGCACCCTTACATACTCTGCAGTATAATCACTGCAGTGCACACCCCTCGGCGCTCTTACAAACTCTGCATTACACACCCCTTGGCACCCTTACATACTCTGCAGTATAATCACTGCAGTGCACACCCCTTGGCACTCTTACAAACTCTGCATTACACACCCCTTGGCACCCTTACATACTCTGCAGTATAATCACTGTACTGCATATCCCTCTGCACTCATTACATACTCTGCCGTAATCACTGCAGTGCACACCCCTTGACTCCATTACATACTCTTTGATAATCACTGCAGAGTGTGTAAGGATGCTGAGGAGTGTGCACTGCAGTCATATGCAGTGGTTTCTAAAGTTTAGAAACCACGGCATACCACTCGGAAGCTGTGCCCTTACATACTCTCCAGTATAATCACTGTAGAATAGGTAAGTGCGCCAAGCAGTGTTTTGCTGCACTATTTTCTTCACACAAAATGCATCCTTGCATCTATTTTTGGATGCAAGGGTGCATTTTGTGCTACGAAAATACCACCAAATGCCCACGCTGTCCCGTCACGGAATCCCGTTGAATCTTATGGAATTTTAATGTAATTCAGCGGTATTCTGTGGAATTAAACTCTTCCAATTCCATCAACTCTTCATACAGTAAATGTATGTTATCATCTTTTCAATTTTTTCAAATATTATTCAATATTTATAATATAGTTTATTCATCATCATCATCATAAAACTTTATTTGAATCTTTTTTTCCAATTCATAAAAGTACAAACAGTTTAAAACTAATTTTCAATATGATATAATATAATCCATGATATTGTATTTAAAATTTCATGATATTACATTAAAATCTTCATCAGTACACGTCACTTTGTTGTCCCAGTTAATATTGTTACTTTTCGGCCAAGGGCCAGCCTTCATTCAGTTTCATAAACTAATTGGTCTAAAAGTATAAAGGATTTCCTTCTTTGTATGGCCCGGGTTATAAAACCAACAACAGCGCTGCCGGCTCATTCATTATCAAGGGTACAGATGAATTTCATAGCTCTTTATAAAAAAATTATTTCTGTGCAATAAAAATTGGACGTAAAAATGTTTTTCTATTATCTTGGTAAGACTTACAAAACAGCATCAAGTGCATCGTGGTCTGGTTAGCTTTTCCCTCACATGGGCATTTGAGTTCTATTTTCTGCCATTTGTTAAGTTTTGGGAAAGCCACCAGTTCATGGACTGTGCCCAGACGCAGTCTTGTCAGATAGAATCTATCTTGGGTGTTTTTAACTTTTACCAAATAATTTGGTAGGCCAGTTGGCTCAATGCTTGCCATATATCTTGAAACGCTTATTTTTTCTTCCTCTCTCCTAGCTCTTCCTAAGCTTTGTTTCTCCATATACAGTTTTTTAATATCGTTTTTACCAAATTGCAGAATGGCTGTAGGTTTTGTTACCGATAGGTCTCTATCGATATTCTTTAATAAGCTGTCCATCTATGCTAGCCAGGGAATCTTGTTTGTGTGTTCCAAAGCTAAACAATCCTTAATGATGTCCCTGGTGAACTTTGGTCCCTCCTTACACCAGATGTAATGCCAGGAGCACAGAGCTCTTACTTGAATTAGGTCGATGACATATGATACATCCAATTCTTTATGTAAGAGAAATGTTGACGTAGATCTTGGTACGGCCAGCATATGGCAGAGAAAGTAGTTTTCACAGGATTGCAATGCATTAAGATTGGCATTGCCCCACACTACAGAGCCATAAGTAGCTACGGGTAGGCATTTACTGCCATACATTTTTAGCATATCACGGATAGGTTTGCTGCCTATCTTATTACAAAATCTAAAAATCGCCTCTATGGTTCTGATGAGTTTAAGTCTAGTCTGGTCTAGATGAGAAGTAACCCTGGGCATAGTTCGCGTAGTAGCGCTACGCATAGCTACGCGAAGTGCACTTCGCACTACGCGAGCTACGCGTAGCTACGTGAACTGCGTAGTGCACTGTGCAAAATGCTGTTCGCACTGATTGCACAGTGCCGGATGCTTGTCCGCACTGTGCAATCAGTGCAAACCGCATCTTGCACAGTGCAAACGGTCGTTTTCTGCCGCTCGAGTAGATTTCTACTCGAGCGGCAGCTTTCTCAACGCGGACTGGTAGTTTCTCATTGCGAGCGGTCGCGATCATACGCGACCACTCGCAATGAGAAACCTGACCTCCCGTGTTGAGAATCTCGCCGGAGGTTTATTTTCCACGCTCGCGATCGGCAACTTGATGTTGCTGATCGCGAATGAGGAAAAAGTCTCGCCGGGATGTCATTTTGCTTGCTTGCGGTCGCCAACTTGACGTTGAGGACCGCGAGCAAGCAAAAAATGACCGCTACGCTACGCGTGTTTGCACTGTGCTACGTGCAATTCGCGTAGTGCGAAGTAGCGCAAACTTCGCAAACTATGCGAGCGTAGCGTAGTACTTCGCCCAGGGTTAATGAGAAGCCCAATTACTCTTAAAATAAAATAAAATACCCAGATAGGAAAACCTCTTAACTTCTGTTAGCTTGTGATCCCTTACATAGTGGGACTTTTTCTTAGCCCTACCTTTGCCACAAGTCATCACGAACATTTTGGAAAGGTTTAATTTTAAGTCTCTCTGCTCCATGTATGAGACAAAAGCTTCAATCAGTTCTTGTAGTCCGTTTGCAGTTCTCGAGATTAGAACTACATGGTCTGCATACAGGAGCAGCGGGGTTGGTCTCGCACCTATTTTCGGGGCATCTGTGTTTAGATTCTGAAAGGTTTTATCGATCCCGTTTATGTATAATGAAAATAGGAGTGGTGCGATGACACAACCCTGTCTTATTCCCCTGGACACCTTGAAGTTTGGTGTGCATTCGCCTCCCCTTCCATACCTTACTCTAGATGTCAGTCTCAAGTATAATTGTGATAGGAATGAAATAATATCGTCAGGGCGCCAATATCCATCATAGCTTCCCATAATTTGGCGTGGTTTACACAGTCAAAAGCAGAGCTTAGGTCTGCAAAGCATAGATGGATGTGTTCTTCCTTAGCCATTGTATATTTATTTATAATTAAATGTAGGTTTATGCACTGCTCTACCGTAGTTTATTCTTTGGAGAATACTAAATAAAATTAAATGGAATTCGGCAATAAAATTAGATAGAAAATAACCAAGAGGCTCAAAGGTGGCTTCATTTTGCAGGTTCTCATTAATCATATGTTTCAGGAGCATAGAGATAGGTTCTGTGAGGTGGTCTTCTTTGCTCAAGGTGCCACAAGTTTTGGTGGCGTAAAGATAGAAATTTGTGAAGTGTATGGTGGGTGGCTAATTTGGGTAATATACTTGTTAAACACACAAATTGCATTGACCTTTTTAGATCAACTAGTAAAAATATCCAAATCAACATATTGGGATTAGACGATATGAGAGAGTCATAGGGGCGTATTTACAAGGAAATGACAGAGCGCAGAGCTCCGCCATTTCCAAAACGCAACAATACGGTGCACCCCTGTGTTTTCCCTAGCGCTGGCGCTAAAACTAGCTGCCTAGCACCAACACAGACACCCTTGCGCCATAGTGCAAGGGTGCATGTGTTGCAGGGAATTATTGTTTTTTTGCAGGAAGGTGCATAAGCAATGAATAATGGTGATTCGCTACTTCTATGTGTGCTGTATTCTACAGTACATATACAAGTAGAAAATCGTCATTATTTAATGATTGTTTATGTGCAAGTCGGGACACCTCCCTGCACATAAATAATCATTAATGACATTTTACACTTTCTATGTGTGCTGCGGAATGCAGCACAAATAGAAAAAGCAAATATTCGGAGGAATAAAAGTATTTCTCCTTTTTGCGCCAATCTAACGCCACCTTTTGAATGGTGTTAGCTTTTGGCGTTGCCTCAGATTTATACGTCCTTGTAAATCTGGGAAGCATCAAAAAGCAAAGGGGTTGCGGTGGAACGATCACAGCAACACCCATTGCATGCCTCTTTCACGCAGATACCTGCATAAAGGGTTCCATATTTACAAGCGGCGTTAAGCCACAAAAGTGGCTTAACGCCGCTTCATAAATATGGTGCAGGGCATTGTGCCACCAGAACGTCAGTAAAAGCGACGTTCCGGTGGCTCAATCCTCTTGTAAATATGCCCCATAGTGTCCCCAATTAGGAGAACGAGGATTAGTTTGAGCTCCTTTCCATACTTTGGGGCATATTTCCTTTTTGAGGTCGAGCCTAGACAGCGCATGCGCTGTCTGGAAGACCTGCTGTAATCTAAAATGACTTATGTCCCGCCTGCTGCCTATTTATTGGTTAAATGCATTGTCGCTCTTTGCTGCTTCTGAATTGGATCAAGCAGTGTTACATCACTTCCGTTTTTCTTAGAGCAGCACTGACCAACTCCAGTTACCTTCCGCTTACATTCTTAACCTCTTTTTCAGGAGTACTCTCTTGCCTGTTTCCTGCGCGCTACGACTTAAACTGCAGCCGCTTTACTTCACGCCCATCGTGCTCAGTGCAACCTGATTTTCTCTTCTTTTTAACAAACCTATTAGTGGAATGGGTGAAGCGGCAGCTCTGCCGCTGCTGAACGCACTACTCTCTTGGCTGGTGCTGGGTTGTCCTGCTTGTCTCGTTTTTTTCTCCCAGTCCGTTCCTGCCAGTGAGGCCACCCCTGCGGCCGCCCCTGCGGCTCTGTCCTATGAGGGTCCTTTGGAGTCCAAGCGTTAAAGAGGTCTGCAGTAGTGTCGGTGGTGGCACCCCAACGGGGTCTTAGTGCATTATTACATGACTAATGTGTGAGAAGTTGGCCTGGTATATGCTGTCCACTAATTATAGTGGGCACCTTGCACCAGTCCAAACAACCCCTTATTGGAGATAGGTTAAAGACAACCTTTATTGAAAGCTATCCTAGTGGTAGCTATGGAGAGCAGCCTTCAGGCTAAGTCTTGAAGGAATGTAAAGCAGCTTGTTTTACCAGTCTATAATCTCTTGAGTGACCAAATGAAAGAGCACCACACCAGGTATATATTCAAAATATATGTATTTATTGCTAAACACACCCCTCTAGTCTCTTTATGAGGCTAGAGTTCGAACTACACAAGTTATAAGTTATTTAAACACAGTAATAGCACAAATACACGTTTGGGCCCTAGGGGCGTACCAAACCATATACCAATAAAGTGGTATAAGAACCACGACTGAGCTAGACACTAGGCCTAGAGCCTGTAGAAGTGCTTGGACCACAAGGAACCACCCAAGGTAGTGACACAGGGGACCCACGGGGACGCGTGCAGTGTGTAAACACAACCGCGAATCACCGTTAACTTCTATGGGCAAAGTCGCGATTAGAAATTTAAAGAAAAGGGACACTTAAAGGAGGACTTGGAGCAAACCCTTTGAGAACTAGGTCTTTCTAGAGTCTCTACCCACGGGAGCACCGGAGTACTCGTGTTACCTCACCCAGGGAAGCCGGGTGCATAGGTGCCTTTTGGGGTCGGGTTTCGTCGTCGATTTGAATGGCGATCTGCTGCAAAGTGCTGCTGGCGACCAAGTGGAAAGTGTCCGGGTGGATCCAAGAGTGGATCGGAGATCTGAAGAACCTGAAAGCAGAGGGGACAGAGTCTGGGTCACTAGCCAGTGACCAGGAAGGCGATGAGCAGATGCCCACCGATGTCGGGTGCTTCAGGTGCGTTGACAGTCATCTTGACTCTTCAGCCACGAGGTCCAGGAGGCGTTGTCGGCAACCAGGAGCAGGATTAGGACTGGTACACGATGTCTGTCGAGTGCTGATGCATCGGCGACCGGATTGGACCCAACAAGCCTTGGCAACGGCAAGTCTTGATGAAGATGAAAGATGACGATGGTGCAGACCAGCAAGGTCTGGAGAACTCACCCAGCAAGGGTAAGTGAGGGCACGCCTGGAGCAATCAGGGAGCCCAAGAAGAAAAGGATTGGCCTTTGTGGAGGGCTACTAGCCAACAGACTAGCAACTGCAAAGGAGCCTCGAGACGGTGCACGTGGAGCTGGCTCACAGGACACTCGTGGAGTGGAGGCCAGTGATCTTCAGAGCAGTCGGTGCTGGAGGCGGGGGCTACTTGGAGCCCAAAGCACAACTTTGTGGGAGTCCAGAAAGAGGATGCATTTGCAAATGTGCTCGGTGTCTAGGGGTCACGGTCTCACGTTACCCACGACAGCTACGGGCCTCAGCTTTGCTGGGAACTCAGGGCAGCCTCGGGGAAGTCTGAGAATCTACCTCTGGTGATGCAGGGACTTCGGCGTCCGACGGGAGCTTCAGTGATGCAGACCGGACAGATGCTTCTTTGGTGCCTGCCAAGCAGGGGAGTCACTCCTTGACCCCAAGGGAGATTCTTCAGTCCTCTAATCTTAAAGTAGAGCGTCGAAGGTCCAGGATTTTGTATCAGAGTTTCATCCAGGGAATATCTAAAGTCCTAGGGACTGCGGTCCTATACTTATACTAAGTTTAGGGGTTGGACTAACTCTGTGGTCCCACCTATGGGTGGGTCAGGGCAGAGGGGTGGCTACACCCCTTTCCCTTTGTCCAGTTCAAGCCAAAGCAGGGGCTGGAAGCCCCTGATCCGGTTTGAACTGGGGTATGCACAGGGACACCAAATGTCCCCCCAGTGCAGGACTTCAAAGCACCAGAAAGTGCTCCCGCCCAGCCCCAATACACATTATCCTGTCTGGGGAGGTGGTTACACCTCCCTGCGACAGGAAACCTATTGTCCAGGCCTCCCCTGCCGGAGTTTCGGTCAGCAGCAGGAGGCCAGACTTGTGTCTGTGGCAGCAGCATCCATTTTGTGATGCTGGGGCTTTAGAAAGAAGTTACCGGGCAAGCCAGGGTTAACATGTCTCTCCCTCTAGAAGGGTGGAATGCTACCCCCGCCGCCAGAATTGGTGGGGGGGTAGTATTCCAAGATGTTTGACACCAAACACGACATATTTCCGTGCAGCCATCCCAAAGTTAGTATTTAGCGTTAAGTTATAATGCACTTAAGAGTATATGGTCAGGCTGCACTACAAACAGCATCAGAGAAGGGTCTCCGAATGCTGCAGAGGGGCCCTGCTCATGCAGGGGCACCCTCTCACATAAGAACCATGCACTCTGCCTTCAGGATTGACAAGGCCTGCCATAGGAGGGACTTATAGGTTTAGAAGTGTGTAAGTATGTAGTGATATAGGTAACCTATATCACAGTAAGGGGTGCATGCACCACCTTACCCAGGCTGCAGTAGCAGACCTGTGGTGTCATTTTGGATGGCCTTCCAGGGTGGCACAATACATGCTGCAGCCCCTGGCAGGCCTCTGAGGTACCTATGCCCTTGGTACATAGTATACCATATACTAGGGACTTATAAGGGCACCCCAGATTCCAATTAGAGATGTGCCTAAGGCACATTGAAACCATTTTACAGAGAAAGCAGATAGACTGGGGCCCTGAATAGCAGGATCCCAGTCCAACTAAGTCATAAACCAGCAAAACACCAGGAAAAAAGTGGGGGCAACCATATAGTCAGATTCCACCTTCCTTCATAACCCCCCCCCAAACGAAAGGAGATAAGGCTAACCTTGGCCAGTTGAGCCTATATTGACTAAGTGGCCATATAAGGAAGCACCTGCACTAGCATGGTTGCCCCCTGTGTTATGGTCCACTAAGCAATCCCTCACCCTAAGGGTATGAGAGGGTCTCCACCATGGGGAATCACTACCTCTGGTGTGCTTAGGTAAAGTACAAGGCTGGTGAGGTGTCTGAGTAGGGAAGTGAGGCCCTAGGAATGTTGGCCTCAGCTTCCTCAGATCACTGGTCACCATGTATGCCTGTCTTTCCATGACTGAGTTGCACTTTGCTCTAAGGGTCAACCTTTGACTGCCTACAGCTGGGGGTTGTGTCCCTTTGGATGGAACACTGGAGGGACATGGCAGGTTTGGAACCTTTTGGTCCCAGGTTTGCCCTTGCCTACCAGAGTCCTTCTGGGGGAGGTCCCTACATAAAGGTATGGGGGATCCCTCAGTGTGTAGAGGAATTTGCACCTGGATAGGGCTACTAGCCTGGGTGCCCCTAATCTGCTGATGGGGGGGTTCCTCTGGACAGGGGGCCCTGGGGGGTCCACTGACCTCCCTGACCTCTGTAGCCCTTCGCTGACTGAGGCAGGGTAGAGAGGGGCAGGTTACCTGCTCCAGACTGGGTACCACCTTGGAAGGTGCCTCTGCCATCAGGGGTGTGGCCAGGCCAGGCCTGACTACCTCTGGGGCAGTTCCTTCACTAGGGGTAGGGTCAGTTCCCTGAGGAGGCTGACCCTTACCTACCGTCTGGGGGGAAGAAGACTTTTCTTCAACCCTTGTGCTCTCTTTTGGGGGAGAGTGGGCCATTTTTCCAGGCTCCATCTCTCCAAAATCTTGGGCTGGGGCTGTGGCCATCACAGCCCCACTAACCTTTACAGGGACACCCAACATCCTGAGATGGGTTTGGTGTTCAATTTCAGCCCAGGCTGAAATTTCCAGATCATTGCCCATCAGGCAATCTACAGGTAGGGTTGGGGACACTGCCATTCTTTTTGGGCCTGTGACCCCCTCCCAGCTGAATTGACTATGGCCATGGGGTGATCTGTTCTGACACCATCAATGTTGGTCACCTGGTATTTAAACTCAGGTAAAAGCTGGTAAGGGGGGACTAGTTTCCCTGCCACCATGGTGACACTAGCCCCTGTGTCCCTAAATGCCACAGCTTTCTGACCATTAATTGTTGGCTCCAATCTGTACCTGCCCAACGCTGTGGGACCCATGGTAAAGGTGGCAAATCCTATACCACCATCAGAGTCAGAGGAGTCTGTTGAGGGGTCCCTGTCTAAACTAGGGCCCACCTCTGTTCCTGTTGCAAAAGCACCTAACTTTTTGGGTGCACTACTTCCAACTGGAGGATTACTACTGGTAGTACCAGGAGGGGTGGTAGTAGTTGTTGGAGGAACATTTTCTTTATTGCCAATCCTGGGGCAACTGGGATCAGATTTCCAGTGCCCAGGCTTTTTACAGAAGAGGAATTTTGGGGCCCTGCAGTGGACTTATCCTTAGATTTATCCCCACCTTTCTCTTGGGACTTAGTAGAATCTTTCTTCTGGTCACCACCCTGATTTTTAGTTTTTACTCTGGTTCTGACCCATTTGTCTGCCTTCTTTCCCAATTCTTGGGGAGAGGTCAGATCAGAGTCCACCAGATACTAAGGATCTGCTCCCTCACAATCAAATTGTACAATCCAAAAAAGTCATGCACTTTGTTGCCATGTATCCAACCTTCCAGAGCCTTAGTAGCACAATCAACAAAATCAACCCAGTCTTGAGTCTGAGCTTTTTGGGTGTCTCTGAACTTCAACCTATACTGTTCAGTGGTTAGGCCAAACCCATCTATCAGAGCACTCTTTGTGAGAAGTTGGCCTGGTATATGCTGTCCACTAATTATAGTGGGCACCTTGCACCAGTCCAAATCGACTCTTATGGTAAGTAGGTTAAAGACAACCTTTAAAGAAAGCTATCCTAGTGGTAGCTGTGGAGAGCAGCCTTCAGGCTAAGTCTTGAAGGAATGTAAAGCAGCTTGTTTTACCAGTCTATAATCTCTTGAGTGACCAAATGAAAGAGCACCACACTAGGTATATATTCAAAATATATGTATTTATTACTAAACACACCCCTCTAGTCTCTTTATGAGGCTAGAGTTCGAAGTACATAGGTTATAAGATCTTAAATCACAGTAATAGCACAAATACACGTTTGGGCCCTAGGGGCGTACCAAACCATATACCAATAAAGTGGTATGCGAACCACGACTGAACTAGACACTAGGCCTAGAGCCTCTAGAAGTGCTTGGACCACAAGGAACCACCCACGGTAGTGACACAGGGGACCCACGGGAGACGCGTGCAGTGTAAATACACAACCGCGATACGCCGTTAACTTCTATGGAGAAAGTCGGGATCGGGAAAATAGAGGAAAGGGACACTTTAAAGAGGACTAGGACAAAACCCTTTGAGATCTAGGACTTTGAAGAGTCTCTACCCACGGGAGCACCGGAGTACTCGTGTTACCTCACCCAGGGAAGCCGGGTGCATAGGTGCCTTTCGGGGTCGGGTTTCGTCGTCGGTTCTTATGGCGATCTGCTGCAAAGTGCTGCTGGCGACCAGGAGAAAAGTGTCCGGGTGGATCCAAGAGTGGATCGGAGTTCTGAAGAACCTGAAAGCAGAGGGGACAGAGTCTGGGTCACTAGCCAGTGACCAGGGAGGCGATGGACAGATGCCCACCGATGTTGAGTGCTTCAGGTGCGTTGACGGTCGTCTCGTTTCTGCAGCCACGAGGTCCAGGAGGCGTTGTCGGCGACCAGGAGCAGGATTCGGGCTGGTACACGATGTCTGTCGAGTGCTGCGGTGTCGGCGACCAGATTGGACCCAACAAGCCTTGGCAACGGCAAGTCTCGGTGTAGCTGAAGATCGTCGATGGTGCAGACCAGCAAGGTCTGGGGAACTCACCCAGCAAGGGTAAGTGAGGGCAGGCCTGGAGCAACCAGACTGCCAAGTAAAGAAAAGATTGGCCTTCGGTAAGGGCTACTAGCCAACGGGCTAGCGACCGCGAAGGAGCCTCATTACGCCGCACGTGGAGCTGGCTTACAGGACACTCGTGGAGTGGGGGCCAGTGATCTTCGGTGCAGGTGGTGCTGGAGGCTAGGGCTACTCGGAGCCCAAAGCACGACTTCTTGGGAGACCCAGAAGATGGTGCACTTGCAAGTGTGCTCGGTGTCCAGGGGTCACGGTCTCACGTTACCCACGATAGCCACGGGCCTCAGCTTTGCTGGGGACTCAGGGTAGCCTCGGGAAGTCTGAGAATCCACCTCTGGTGATGCGATGACTTCGGCGTCCGACGGGAGCTTCAGTGATGCGAACCGGACAGATGCTTCTTTGGTGCCTGCCAAGCAGGGGAGTCACTCCTTGACCCCAAGGGAGATTCTTCAGTCCTCTAATCTTGTCGTAGAGCGTCGAAGGTCCAGGATTCCGTGTCAGAGTTTCGTCCAGGTATAATCTAAAGTCCTAAGGACTGGGTTCCTACCTTTATTCCAAAAATAGGGGATGGACTACTCTGTGGCCCCACCTATGGGTGGGTCAGGGCAGAGGGGTGGCTACACCCCTTTCCCTTTGTCCAGTTCGCGCCAAAGCAGGGGCTGCAAGCCCCTGATCCGGTTTGAACTGGGGTATGCACAGGGACACCAAATGTGCCCCCAGTGCAGGACTTCAAAGCACCCGAAAGTGCTCCCGCCCAGCCCCAATACACATTGTCCTGTCTGGGGAGGTGGTCACACCTCCCTGGGACAGGAAACCTATTGTCCAGGCCTCCCCTGCCGGAGTTTCGTCCAGCAGCAGGAGGCCAGACTCGTGTCTGTGACAGTAGCATCCATTTTGTGATGCCAGGCTCTGGAAAGAAGTTACCGGACTCGTCAGAGTTAACATGCCTTTCCCTCTAGAAGGGTGGAATGCTACCCCCGCCGCCAGAATTGGCGGGGGGTAGTATTCCAAGATGTTTGACACCAAACACGACATGTTTCGGTGCAGCCATTCCATAGTTAGCATTTTACCGCGAGGATATAATGCGTTTAAGAGTATATGGTCAGGCTGCACTACAAACAGCATCAGAGATGGTCTCCGAACGCTGCAGAGGGGCCCTGCTCATGCAGGGGCACCCTCTCACATAGAAACCATGCACTCTGCCTTTAGGATTGATAAGGCCTGCCTTAGGAGTGACTTATAGGTTTATATGTGTGTATGCATTTAGTGATATAGGTAACCTATACCACAGCAAGGGGTGCATGCACCACCTTACCCAGGCTGCAGTAGCAGACCTGTGGTGTCAGTTTGGATGGCCTACCAGGGGTGGCATAATATATGCTGCAGCCCCTGGCAGGCCTCTGAGGTACCTATGCCCTTGGTACATAGTATACCATATACTAGGGACTTACAAGGGCACTCCAGATCCCAATCAGAGATGTGCCTAAGGCACATGGAGACCCTTTTAAAGAGGAAACAGCTAGGCTGGGGTTCTGAATAGCAGGGCCCCAGCCAGACTAATGTCGAAAACCAGTGAAGTATCAGCAAAAAGTGGGGGTACCCCTGTGAAGCAGATCCTACTCTCCTACACAACCCCCCAAACGTAGGGACATTAAACTAACCTTGCCCAGTTAAGTCTTCATGTTCTAAGTGGAAATACCTAGAGAGTCCATCTGCATTCGCATGGTTACTCCCAGGCCTATGTTCCACTGTAAAGTCCATCCCCTGTAGGGAAATGGACCACCTAAGCAGTTTGGGGTTTTCACCCTTCATTTGTTTTAGCCATAAGAGGGGCTTATGGTCTGTCTGAACCAGGAAGTGTGTACCAAACAAGTATGGCCTCAACTTCTTCAGAGCCCAGACCACAGCAAAGGCCTCCCTCTCTATGGCTGACCAACGTTTCTCTCTAGGGGTCAGCCTTCTGCTAATAAAAGCTACTGGCTGATCCTGACCTTCTTCATTCAATTGTGACAGTACAGCCCCTACCCCCAATTCAGATGCATCAGTTTGAACAATGAACTTCTTGGAGTAATCAGGACTCTGCAGAATTGGAGCAGTGCACATGGCCTGCTTGAGGTCATCAAATGCCTTTTGACAGCTAACTGTCCACTGAACCTTTTTGGGCATTTTCTTAGAAGTTAAGTCATTCAAGGGTGTCACTATTGATCCATACCCCTTGACAAATCTCCTATAGTACCCAGTCAGGCCTAAGAAGGCTCTCACCTGAGTCTGGGTAGTGGGAGCAGTCCAGTCCATGATGGTCTGGATCTTGCTCTGCAAAGGTTGAACCTGGCCTCCACCCACAAGGTGGCCCAGGTACACAACCTGACTCTGCCCTATCTGGCACTTAGTGGCCTTGATAGTCAGGCCTGCCTTTTGCAGGGCCTGTAAAACATTCCTGAGGTGGACCAGGTGATCCTCCCAGGTGGAGCTAAAGACAGCAATATCATCTAGATAAGCTGCACTATAGGCCTCCAGTCCTGTGAGAACTGTGTTCACCAACCTCTGGAAAGTGGCAGGTGCATTTTTCAGACCAAAGGGCATCACCACAAATTGATAATGCCCACTAGGGGTTGAAAATGCTGTTTTGGGCTTTGCAGCATCAGCTAGTCTGATCTGCCAGTAGCCAGCTGTTAGGTCAAATGTGCTGAGATATTTGGCAGAGGCCAAAGTATCTATGAGCTCATCTGCCCTGGGTATTGGATGGGCATCAGTCCTAGTGACTGCATTGAGGCCCCTGTAGTCTACACAAAACCTCATCTCTCTTTTCCCACCACTGGTGTGAGGTTTAGGTACCAGGACTACTGGACTAGCCCAAGGGCTATCTGAGGGCTCAATCACTCCCAATTCCAACATCTTCTGGACTTCAGTCCTGATACAGTCCCTGACATGGTCAGGTTGCCTATAAATCTTGTTTTTAATAGGCAGACTGTCCCCAGTGTCCACTTCATGAGTGCACCAGGTGGTCTGACTGGGTGTCAGAGAAAACATATGTCTAAACTGATTGAGGACTTGCCTGCAATCAGTTTGTTGCTGGGTAGTGAGGCTGCCTGCCAAGGCTACACCATCAACTGACCCATCGTCAGGGTTCTGTGAGAGCAGGTCAGGGAGTGGGTCACTCTCTTCCTCCTGCCCTTCATCAGTAGCCATGAGCAAGCCCATGTCTGCCCTGTCCACATATGGCTTAAGTCTGTTGACATGGAGAACCCTGTGGGGACTCCTGGGTGTTCCCAGGTCTACTAAGTAAGTGACCTCACCCTTCTGCTCAACAATAGTGTGGGGTCCACTCCATTTGTCTTGGAGAGCTGCTGGGGCCACTGGCTCCAACACCCACACCTTCTGTCCTGGCTGGTAAACAGTTAGGACAGCCTTTTGGTCATGCCAGGCCTTTTGAAGTTCCTGGCTAGCCTCAAGGTTTTTGGTTGCCTTTTTCATGTACTCAGCCATCCTGGAGCGGAGACCAAGTACATAGTCCACTATATCTTGCTTTGGGGGCTTGAGAGGTAACTCCCATCCTTCCTTCACCAAGCACAGTGGACCCCTCACAGGGTGGCCAAACAGAAGTTCAAAAGGGCTGTAACCAACCCCTTCTGAGGCACCTCCCTATATGCGAATAAAAGGCAGGGCAAGAGTATATCCCATCTACGCCTAAGCTTTTCTGGGAGCCCTTTAATCATGCCCTTCAAGGTTTTGTTGAATCTCTCAACTAAACCATTGCATTGTGGGTGATAGGGTGTGGTGAACTTATAAGTAACTCCACACTCCTTCCACATTGCCTTTAAGTACCCAGACATGAAGTTTGCACCCCTGTCTGATACCACCTCCTTAGGAAAGCCCACTCTTGAGAAAATTCCCAGGAGGGCCCTTGCCACCACAGGTGCTGTAGTGGTCCTAAGGGGTATAGCCTCTGGATACCTGGTGGCATGATCCACTACCACCAGTATAAATCTGTGCCCAGATGCTGTTTGGGGATCCATGGGACCAACAATGTCAATCCCTACCCTCTCAAAGGGCACCCCCACCACAGGTAGTGGTATCAGGGGGCCTTTGTAGTGCCACCTGCTTTGCCACTGGCTTGGCAGGTTACACAGGAGCGACAAAACTCCTTACTGTCTTCAGACATGTGGGGCCAGTGAAAGTGAGGGACAATTCTGTCCCAAGTCTTGTTCTGGCCCAGGTGTCCTGCTAAGGGAATATCATGGGCTAGGGTCAATAGGAAGCCCCTGAACTTCAAAGGTATTACCAACCTCCTGGTAGCACCAGGCTTGGGGTCTCTACTCTCTGAGTACAGGAGTCCATCATCCCAATACACTGTATGGGGACCACTAGCTTTCCCAGCAGCCTCAGCAGCAGCTTGCTGTCTGAGGGGTTCAAGGGAGGGGCAGCTCTGCTGCTCCTGGCTCAGATCTGCCCTAGAAGGTCCCCCTGTCCCCAAGAACTCAACCTGGTCAGGCTCAAGTTCCTCTGGGACAGTTCCTTCTTCAGGGCTGAGATCATCCCCCTCAAGGGACTGATCTTCCTCCTGAGCCAAGGGGAAGGCACTGCCTTAACCCTACTACTCCTCCTCTTGGAAGGCACTTGGTCCATTCTTCCAGAATCCAAGGCCTGTTCAGTTTTAGACAGTTTAGCTTGTGACCTGGTCACAGCAAACACATCTGCAGGGATCCCCAGCATTTCTGCATGGGTCCTGAGCTCCACTTCTGCCCAAGCAGAAGTCTCTAAGTCATTGCCAAGCAAGCATTCGACTGGTAGGTTTGCACTTACCACAACCTTCTTAAGGCCAGTTACCCCTCCCCAGGAGAAGTTAACAACTGCCAGAGTATGGTCTGTTCTGACATTGCTAGCATTGGTCACTTGGTACATTTCACCAAGCATAACTTGCCCAGGTAGCACAAGGTCTTGTGTCACCATTGTGACACTTGCCCCTGTGTCCCTAAATGCCAAAGCCTCTCGTCCATTGATTAAAGGCTGTTGTCTGTACTTGCCCAGATTACTGGGACTCACAGTGGAGGTCACATCCATGCCTCCATCACAGACTAACACAGCCTGAGTCAGCTCCCTGACTAAGTCAGAGCCCAACTCAGTTCCCAGGGTGAACCCTACTAAACCCTTTGCTGGAGCACTTCCACCAACTGTACTAGGGGGAACAGGTGCCTTAGGGGCATTGGTGGATGCTGGACTGGAGTCTTTGGACTTGGTGCAATCACTGGTCCAGTGGGTCTTTTGCTTACAGACCTTGCACCATGGTTTTCTTTGGCCTTTACCCTTGGTAGACTGGGAATCCCCACCAGAAGAAGATTTTTGGGGGCCTGATGAAGACTTTTGATCTTTACCCTTCTCCCCACCCTTGTCAGAGTTCTTAGCATCTTGCTTCTTGGTTTCCACACCTTGGTTCTGTACCTTCTGCTTCACCCTGGTTCTGACCCATTTGTCTGCCTTCTTTCCCAATTCTTGGGGAGAGGTCAGATCAGAGTCAACCAGGTACTGATGCAACAGCTGGTTTTGACAGTTATTAAGAATCTGCTCCCTCATTATCAGATTATACAATCCTGAGAAGTCACACACCTTACTGCCCATCAACCAGCCTTCCAGAGCCTTGGCAGAACAATCCACATAGTCTACCCAGTCTTGAGTCTGTGCTTTTTGGGTGTCTCTGAACTTCAACCTGTACTGTTCAGTGGTTAGGCCAAACCCATCAATAAGAGCACTCTTCAAGACCTTGTAATTGTCAGCATCCTCCTCTCTAACAGTGAGGAGCTTGTCTCTACCTTTGTCAGCAAAGGAGAGCCACAAGATTGCTGCCCACTGCTCCTGAGGGACCTTCTGTACCTTACAGGCCCTCTCTAAAGCAGTTATCCATTTGTGGATATCATCCCCACTCTGGTAGGGAGGGACAATCTTGCTCAGGTTCCTATGGTCATAGGACCTTTCCCTATCTCTAGGGATATGGCTGCCACCATGGGACTCTAGTCCCAACTTTCTTCTCTCTTTAAGGAGATCTAGGGATTCTCTATCTAAAGCCAATTGCTTCTTCCTGATCTCCAGTTGAGTTTCCTCATACTGGACCAGTCTCTTTCTTCTCTCATGAGAGGATTCCCTCCTGTGAGAAGAAACAGAGCTCCCTATTGAGGTGCCAGAGTGGTTAGACTCCTGAGAAGGAGACCTAGACTTTCTGAGCACACTCATAATCCTTCCTGGGGGACAAAGGTGTGGTTCTCCAGATCCTCATCTTCATCTTCCCCAGAAGGGATTGGGTTTTCCAGGTCAGGGTCATTGTCACCCTCCTGGTCAGTTTCAGAGGGGGCTGGGGGTAGTAGTACCCCTGGTCCCTTCCTCATCTGCTGGCCCACCCTCTGCTCCTACCCCTTCAGTCTCTGAGGACTTACTAAGATCATAAGCCACCAACAACTCCTGGAGGTGTTGGGTGGTGGGACTTTGGCCTGTCCTTAATCTCCTCACGTTACACAAAGCTCTCAGTTCCAAGAATGGGAGTGTGTCATACTTGGAGGGGAAGCTCAATGGCTTCCTGCAGGGCATCTTTGGATCCTGCTTTTAAAGACATTACTAGTGTGGTGTGGTGTATGCACTACCTACTCTAGTGTGGCCTACTAAACTCTCTTGAGTTGTAGAAAGGGTTGTGCTATCCCTTAACACACAACTCTAAGTTCAGTAGAACTTACTGATATTCTAAGCTTAAATTATATGTACCTTAGGTACCTTTAGTGGTTTTCAGTTGATCAATTCAATTGAGATTATCTGGTAAAACAATAGCAAGCTGGAATCCCACACGCTGCACACCAATGTGAGAAGTTGGCCTGGCATATGCTGTCCACTAATTATAGTGGGCACCTTGCACCAGTCCAAATCGACTCTTATGGTAAGTAGGTTAAAGACAACCTTTAAAGAAAGCTATCCTAGTGGTAGCTGTGGAGAGCAGCCTTCAGGCTAAGTCTTGAAGGAATGTAAAGCAGCTTGTTTTACCAGTCTATAATCTCTTGAGTGACCAAATGAAAGAGCACCACACTAGGTATATATTCAAAATATATGTATTTATTACTAAACACACCCCTCTAGTCTCTTTATGAGGCTAGAGTTCGAAGTACATAGGTTATAAGATCTTAAATCACAGTAATAGCACAAATACACGTTTGGGCCCTAGGGGCGTACCAAACCATATACCAATAAAGTGGTATGCGAACCACGACTGAACTAGACACTAGGCCTAGAGCCTCTAGAAGTGCTTGGACCACAAGGAACCACCCACGGTAGTGACACAGGGGACCCACGGGAGACGCGTGCAGTGTAAATACACAACCGCGATACGCCGTTAACTTCTATGGAGAAAGTCGGGATCGGGAAAATAGAGGAAAGGGACACTTTAAAGAGGACTAGGACAAAACCCTTTGAGATCTAGGACTTTGAAGAGTCTCTACCCACGGGAGCACCGGAGTACTCGTGTTACCTCACCCAGGGAAGCCGGGTGCATAGGTGCCTTTCGGGGTCGGGTTTCGTCGTCGGTTCTTATGGCGATCTGCTGCAAAGTGCTGCTGGCGACCAGGAGAAAAGTGTCCGGGTGGATCCAAGAGTGGATCGGAGTTCTGAAGAACCTGAAAGCAGAGGGGACAGAGTCTGGGTCACTAGCCAGTGACCAGGGAGGCGATGGACAGATGCCCACCGATGTCGAGTGCTTCAGGTGCGTTGACGGTCGTCTCGTTTCTGCAGCCACGAGGTCCAGGAGGCGTTGTCGGCGACCAGGAGCAGGATTCGGGCTGGTACACGATGTCTGTCGAGTGCTGCGGTGTCGGCGACCAGATTGGACCCAACAAGCCTTGGCAACGGCAAGTCTCGGTGTAGCTGAAGATCGTCGATGGTGCAGACCAGCAAGGTCTGGGGAACTCACCCAGCAAGGATAAGTGAGGGCAGGCCTGGAGCAACCAGACTGCCAAGTAAAGAAAAGATTGGCCTTCGGTAAGGGCTACTAGCCAATGGGCTAGCGACCGCGAAGGAGCCTCGTGACGCCGCACGTGGAGCTGGCTTACAGGACACTCGTGGAGTGGGGGCCAGTGATCTTCGGTGCAGGTGGTACTGGAGGCTAGGGCTACTCGGAGCCCAAAGCACGACTTCTTGGGAGACCCAGAAGATGGTGCACTTGCAAGTGTGCTCGGTGTCCAGGGGTCACGGTCTCACGTTACCCACGATAGCCACGGGCCTCAGCTTTGCTGGGGACTCAGGGTAGCCTCGGGGAAGTCTGAGAATCCACCTCTGGTGATGCGATGACTTCGGCGTCCGACGGGAGCTTCAGTGATGCGAACCGGACAGATGCTTCTTTGGTGCCTGCCAAGCAGGGGAGTCACTCCTTGACCCCAAGGGAGATTCTTCAGTCCTCTAATCTTGTCGTAGAGCGTCGAAGGTCCAGGATTCCGTGTCAGAGTTTCGTCCAGGTATAATCTAAAGTCCTAAGGACTGGGTTCCTACCTTTATTCCAAAAATAGGGGATGGACTACTCTGTGGCCCCACCTATGGGTGGGTCAGGGCAGAGGGGTGGCTACACCCCTTTCCCTTTGTCCAGTTCGCGCCAAAGCAGGGGCTGCAAGCCCCTGATCCGGTTTGAACTGGGGTATGCACAGGGACACCAAATGTGCCCCCAGTGCAGGACTTCAAAGCACCCGAAAGTGCTCCCGCCCAGCCCCAATACACATTGTCCTGTCTGGGGAGGTGGTCACACCTCCCTGGGACAGGAAACCTATTGTCCAGGCCTCCCCTGCCGGAGTTTCGTCCAGCAGCAGGAGGCCAGACTCGTGTCTGTGGCAGTAGCATCCATTTTGTGATGCCAGGCTCTGGAAAGAAGTTACCGGACTCGTCAGAGTTAACATGCCTTTCCCTCTAGAAGGGTGGAATGCTACCCCGCCGCCAGAATTGGCGGGGGGTAGTATTCCAAGATGTTTGACACCAAACACGACATGTTTCGGTGCAGCCATTCCATAGTTAGCATTTTACCGCGAGGATATAATGCGTTTAAGAGTATATGGTCAGGCTGCACTACAAACAGCATCAGAGATGGTCTCCGAACGCTGCAGAGGGGCCCTGCTCATGCAGGGGCACCCTCTCACATAGAAACCATGCACTATGCCTTTAGGATTGATAAGGCCTGCCTTAGGAGTGACTTATAGGTTTATATGTGTGTATGCATTTAGTGATATAGGTAACCTATACCACAGCAAGGGGTGCATGCACCACCTTACCCAGGCTGCAGTAGCAGACCTGTGGTGTCAGTTTGGATGGCCTACCAGGGGTGGCATAATATATGCTGCAGCCCCTGGCAGGCCTCTGAGGTACCTATGCCCTTGGTACATAGTATACCATATACTAGGGACTTACAAGGGCACTCCAGATCCCAATCAGAGATGTGCCTAAGGCACATGGAGACCCTTTTAAAGAGGAAACAGCTAGGCTGGGGTTCTGAATAGCAGGGCCCCAGCCAGACTAATGTCGAAAACCAGTGAAGTATCAGCAAAAAGTGGGGGTACCCCTGTGAAGCAGATCCTACTCTCCTACACTCTTCAAGACTTTGTAATTGTCAGCATCCTCTTCTCTTACAGTGAGGAGCTTGTCTCTACGTTTGTCTGCAAAGGAGAGCCACAAGATTGCTGCCCACTGCTCCTGAGGGACCCTCTGTACTTTACAGGCCCTCTCCAGTGCAGTTATCCATTTGTGGATGTCATCCCCACTCTGGTAGGGAGGGACAATCTTGCTCAGGTTCCTATGGTCATAGGACCTTTCCCTATCTTTAGGGGACTTGCTGCCACCATGGGACTCTAGTCCCAACTTTTTTCTCTCTTTAAAGAGATCTAGGGACTCCCTATCTAAAGCCAATTGCTGCTTTCTGAGTTCCAGCTGAGTTTCCTCATACTGGACCAGTCTCTTTCTCCTCTCATGAGAGGATTCCCTCCTATGAGAGGAGACAGAAGTCCCTACTGAGGTGCCAGAGTGGTTAGACTCCTGAGAAGAAGATCTAGACCTTCTAGGCACACTCTTAATCCTTCCTGGGGGGACAAAGGGGAGGTCACTCTGATCCTCCTCCTCATCTTCCACAGGGGGGATTGGGTTATCCAGGACAAGGTCATTTTTACTTTCCTGGTCAGCTCCAGAGGGGGGGCTGGGGGTATTGCTACCGCCCTCCCCATCCTCTTCTTCTGCCCCACCCTCTGCTCCTACCGCTTCAGTCCCTAAGGGCCTGCTGAGATCAAAAGCCACCAACATCTCTCTAAGGTGTTGGGTGGTGGGGCTTTGTCCTGTCCTTAATTTCCTCAGATTGCATAGTGCTCTCAGTTCCAAGAATGGGAGTGTATCATACTTGGAGGGAGGAAGCCCAGGGGCTTCTGGCAAGGATTCTTTAGGTCCTGCCTTTAAAGACATTACTAGTGTGGTGTGGTGTATGCACTACCTACTCTAGTGTGGCCTACTAAACTCTCTTGAGTTGTAGAAAGGGTTGTGCTATCCCTTAACACACAACTCTAAGTTCAGTAGAACTTACTGTATAGTAAACTTAGATTATATGTACCTTAGGTACCTTTAGTGGTTTTCAGTTGATCAATTCAATTGAGATTATCTGGTAAAACAATAGCAAGCTGGAATCCCACACGCTGCACACCAATGTGAGAAGTTGGCCTGGTATATGCTGTCCACTAATTATAGTGGGCACCTTGCACCAGTCCAAACAACCCCTTATTGGAGATAGGTTAAAGACAACCTTTATTGAAAGCTATCCTAGTGGTAGCTATGGAGAGCAGCCTTCAGGCTAAGTCTTGAAGGAATGTAAAGCAGCTTGTTTTACCAGTCTATAATCTCTTGAGTGACCAAATGAAAGAGCACCACACCAGGTATATATTCAAAATATATGTATTTATTGCTAAACACACCCCTCTAGTCTCTTTATGAGGCTAGAGTTCAAAGTACACAAGTTATAAGTTATTTAAACACAGTAATAGCACAAATACACGTTTGGGCCGTAGGGGCGTACCAAACCATATACCAATAAAGTGGTATAAGAACCACGACTGAGCTAGACACTAGGCCTAGAGCCTGTAGAAGTGCTTGGACCACAAGGAACCACCCAAGGTAGTGACACAGGGGACCCACGGGGGACGCGTGCAGTGTGTAAACACAACCGCGAATCACCGTTAACTTCTATGGGCAAAGTCGCGATTAGAAATTTAAAGAAAAGGGACACTTAAAGGAGGACTTGGAGCAAACCCTTTGAGAACTAGGTCTTTCTAGAGTCTCTACCCACGGGAGCACCGGAGTACTCATGTTACCTCACCCAGGGAAGCCGGGTGCATAGGTGCCTTTCGGGGTCGGGTTTTGTCGTCGATTTGAATGGCGATCTGCTGCAAAGTGCTGCTGGCGACCAAGTGGAAAGTGTCCGGGTGGATCCAAGAGTGGATCGGAGATCTGAAGAACCTGAAAGCAGAGGGGACAGAGTCTGGGTCACTAGCCAGTGACCAGGAAGGCGATGAGCAGATGCCCACCGATGTCGGGTGCTTCAGGTGCATTGACGGTCATCTTGACTCTTCAGCCACGAGGTCCAGGAGGCGTTGTCGGCAACCAGGAGCAGGATTCGGGCTGGTACACAATGTCTGTCGAGTGCTGAGGTGTCGGCGACCGGATTGAACCCAACAAGCCTTAGCAACGGCAAGTCTCGGTGAAGATGAAAGATGACGATGGTGCAGACCAGCAAGGTCTGGGGAACTCACCCAGCAAGGGTAAGTGAGAGCACGCCTGGAGCAACCAGGGAGCCCAAGAAGAAAAGGATTGGCCTTTGTGGAGGGCTACTAGCCAATGGACTAGCAACCGCGAAGGAGCCTCAAGACATTGCACATGGAGCTGGCTCACAGGACACTCGTGGAGTGGAGGCCAGTGATCTTCGGTGCAGTCGGTGCTGGAGGCGGGGGCTACTCGGAGCCCAAAGCACAACTTCGTGGGATTCCAGGAAGAGGATGCACTTGCAAATGTGCTCGGTGTTTAGGGGTCACGGTCTCACGTTACCCACGACAGCTACGGGCCTCAGCTTTGCTGGGGACTCAGGGCAGCCTCGGGGAAGTCTGAGAATTCACCTCTGGTGATGCAGGGACTTCGGCGTCCGACGGGAGCTTCAGTGATGCAGACCGGACAGATGCCTCTTTGGTGCCTGCCAAGCAGGGGAGTCACTCCTTGACCCCAAGGGAGATTCCTCAGTCCACTAATCTTAAAGTAGAGCGTCGAAGGTCCAGGATTTTGTATCAGTTTCGTCCAGGGAATATCTAAAGTCCTAGGGACTGGGGTCCTATACTTATACTAAGTTTAGGGGTTGGACTAACTCTGTGGTCCCACCTATGGGTGGGTCAGGGCAGAGGGGTGGCTACACCCCTTTCCCTTTGTCCAGTTCGCGCCAAAGCAGGGGCTGGAAGCCCCTGATCCGGTTTGAACTGGGGTATGCACAGGGACACCAAATGTGCCCCCAGTGCAGGACTTCAAAGCACCAGAAAGTGCTCCCGCCCAGCCCCAATACACATTATCCTGTCTGGGGAGGTGGTTACACCTCCCTGTGACAGGAAACCTATTGTCCAGGCCTCCCCTGCCGGAGTTTCGGTCAGCAGCAGGAGGCCAGACTTGTGTCTGTGGCAGCAGCATCCATTTTGTGATGCTGGGGCTTTAGAAAGAAGTTACCGGGCAAGCCAGGGTTAACATGTCTCTCCCTCTAGAAGGGTGGAATGCTACCCCCACCACCAGAATTGGCGGGGGGTAGTATTCCAAGATGTTTGACACCAAACACGACATGTTTCCGTGCAGCCATCCCAAAGTTAGCATTTAACGTTAAGTTATAATGCACTTAAGAGTATATGGTCAGGCTGCACTACAAACAGCATCAGAGAAGGGTCTCCGAACGCTGCAGAGGGGCCCTGCTCATGCAGGGGCACCCTCTCACATAAGAACCATGCACTCTGCCTTCAGGATTGACAAGGCCTGCCATAGGAGTGACTTATAGGTTTATATGTGTGTAAGTATGTAGTGATATAGGTAACCTATATCACAGTAAGGGGTGCATGCACCACCTTACCCAGGCTGCAGTAGCAGACCTGTGGTGTCATTTTGGATGGCCTTCCAGGGGTGGCACAATACATGCTGCAGCCCCTGGCAGGCCTCTGAGGTACCTATGCCCTTGGTACATAGTATACCATATACTAGGGACTTATAAGGGCACCCCAGATTCCAATTAGAGATGTGCCTAAGCACATTGAAACCATTTTACAGAGAAAGCAGATAGACTGGGGCCCTGAATAGCAGGATCCCAGTCCAACTAAGTCATAAACCAGCAAAACACCAGGAAAAAAGTGAGGGCAACCATATAGTTAGATTCCACCTTCCTACATAATGAACCTGGGCTTCTTTTCACCTCTGCAGCATGTGCCGCTTCCTACGTCTGTGCTTGGCCAGGGGTGGGAGCAGCAGGGTCTTTGTCCTCTTTCTTATCTTACATGAGCAGCTAAAGGTGTTTGTTCCCATTCCTCGCTGCTAAATATAGCCAGCGGAAGAAAGCCCGGAGAGGATGAGTTGCGGAGCAGAGTGCAGGGAGAGAGACAGGAAGTGTGCGTGGATGGTGTGCTTGGTGGGTAAAAGACGCTGCCTGTGTGCTCTGTGTGTATCTAACAGAAAGTACTGTACATCATCTCTGAGTGTCTAAATGTGAGTCACCTCGATTCGATAGAATCAAATCTGATACAGCCAAGACCAGTGAAGCAGGGGCTAGTGAAGAACCTATGCAAATTGGCACAGCTCGTGGCCCATTGACCAAGGAAGAGAGAGAGAAGAGAAGGAGTGGCAAGTTGTGCATGTATTGCGGAAGTCCAGGTCATTTCGTCAAAGAGTGTCCAAAGAAACCAAAGAATAATAATTGGGTAAAAGACAGTCTCCACCAGTAGAAGGTGTTGCCCTGGTGGGAGCAGCTGAGGAGACAGCTCCAAATACTCAACAATTAGTGAATACCTTACAGTCTTCGGCCCCTCATTTGATAATTTCCTGTGTGATGAAATTTCGAGAAAATGAAGTGGAAAGAGTTTCTGTGATGATTGACTCTGGGGCCACAGGAAATTTCTGTGACATAAAATTCGCTGAATCTTTAGGAATTTGATTTGTCAAGAAAGAAAAGCCGGAACCTGTTCGAGCGGTTGATGGCACCAACTTATCTTCTTGCCCCATAACTTATGATACTGAAGAGGTCATTTTGATCGGTCCTGATAAACATCGAAGTGTTTTGAGCTTTAGTCTTATCGATGCCCCCCAGTTCAATTCATTTTAGGATTACCATGGCTTACCGAACATAATCCTAAGATCGACTGGGCCAAGAGAACAATTGAAATGAATTCACATTATTGTTTGGGGCATTGTTTCGACTTTAGTACTTCTGATCCTCAGCCATCTCCATCGTCCTTTTTGGCAGAACAGACACGTATGATATATGCTGTGGAAGTTCAAGAAGTGCCAGAGGAATATTCTGACATGATTTCCGTATTTGATGAGAAAGAGCAAATAAACTACCCCCACATCCGGAGTACGATTGTAAAATCGAACTGGAACCAGGAGGTTCCTTGCCTTGTTGTCGCATCTATGCGCTGACTGAAGCAGAGAATTTATACTTGAAGGAATACTTAGACAAATATCTAGCCAATGGATTCATTCGTCCTTCACAGTCTCCGGTCTCATCTCCTCTGTTCTTTATTCCAAAGAAAGAAGGAAAACTTAGGGCTTGTATTGATTATCGAGCTCTGAATGAAGTCACTAAAAATAATTGTTACCCTTTGCCTTTAATTTCTGAACTGTTGGATCAGGTTAAGGAGGCCCAAATCTACACCAAATTGGATTTGAGAGGGGCATATCATTTGGTACGCATGGCTGAAGGTGACGAATGGAAGACTGCTTTTAGAACTCGTTTTGGTCCATTTGAGTACCAGGTCATGCCATTTGGCCTGTGTAATGCACCAGCTGCGTTTCAACATTTTGTCAATGATATACTACGAGATTACTTGGATCGTTTTGCAGTCGTCTATTTTGATGACATTCTCATTTTTTCCACTAACATGGAAGAGCATGTCAGACATGTTCGTACTATTTTGCAAAGATTGCTTGAAAACCAGTTATTTGTGAAATTGGAGAAGTGTGTGTTTCACACTAGTCGTGTGGAGTTTCTGGGTTTTGTCCTATCGGCTGAAGGTGTGTCCATGGATGATTCCAAAGTAAGAGCAATAAGAGACTGGCCTTCTCCACGAACAGTCAAATAGTACAAAGTTTTCTTGGTTTTGCCAATTTTTACCAGCGATTTATTCATAACTTCTCGGAAAAGGTTAGTTCCATCACTCGTTTGCTAAAAAAGAAAGAAAAATTTGTTTGGAATTCTGAAACAGAAGATGCGTGCCAGTTATTAAAAGAGACCTTCACTACAGCACCAGTCCTGTTGCACCCGAACCCAGAAGAACCTTTCTTTGTAGAAGCTGATGCTTCCAATTTGGCCATAGATGGAATCCTTTCGCAAAGGCATAAAGAGACTGGTCAGCTCCATCCGGTTGCCTATCGAACTCGTAAATTAACTGACACAGAAGTTAATTACCCAATCGCGGACAAAGAATTGTTAGCTGTAAAAGATGCCTTTCAAGAATGGAGGCATTATTTATTGGGAGCGAGACATGTAATAACTGTTTTCACGGATCATCGAAATTTACAATTCCTTAAGTCAGCGAGAACTCTTACCCCTCGGCAATTGAGATGGTCCCTTTTCTTTGCAGATTACAACTTTGTCTTGACCTCCAAGCCTGGTTCTGAGAATGGTAAGGCCGATGCCTTATCTCGTTTGAATACTGGAGAAGTAAGAGAAATCTCAAAGGAAGGTCATATAATTCCAGAAGAAAAGATTGTCGGAACAATTTTGTATTCAGAATTGGAAAACAAGATAAAAGATCATCTTTCTGATATTGAAATGTTGGATTGGGTCCAAGAAGGACCTGAAAGAGAAATTAAGGATGGGAAACTCTACTTTCAAGGAAGACTCTATGTACCCAATGAAGAACTACGATGTGAAGTCATTCAGTTGTTCCATGATAACCCTTTGGCTGGGCATAAGGAAGTTAAAAAGACTTTAGATCTTGTGAAACAATCATTTTGGTGGCAAGCATGGAAACTCAGGTGAGACAGTACATTACATCTTGTGAACAGTGTGTTAAGGGAAAGGCATTAGACAGGCACCTCAAGGTCTGCTCATGCCTTTACCTGTAGCCCCTTATCCCTGGCATACAGTTTCCATGGATTTTATTGTAGACTTGCCCTCTAGTCAGGTTTACTCCACAATTTGGGTAGTAGTTTATCATTTTTCTAAGATGAGCCATTTCATTCCATTAAAATCCATTCCAAATGCTACCCAGTTAGCTACCTTGTTCACACAACATGTAGTAAAGAATCACAGCATTCTAAAGGTAGTGATTTCTGATAGGGGGCCACAATTTGTCTCTCACTTTTTGGAGATCTTTTTTAAAGATCTTGGGAGTAGATTCTCGTTTGTCTACCAGTTTCCACCCTGAGACTGATGGGCAGACGGAGAGAGTGAATCAAGATCTTGAGCAATATTTGCGCTTGTACTTGATGGATCAGGAAGGAGATTGGCCAACCTTGATCTGGGCAGCAGAATTTGCCTATAACAATTCTGTGCATTCTTCCACTGGATATTCTCCATTCTTTTTGAACTCAGGTAGACATCCAAACATGTTAGTTGGCAAGGTCGAAAGTGATGTACCTGCAGTTGATTTGGTTGTGCAGGATTTGCAGAAGGCCTATTTGATAGCCACTGAAAATCTAGTAAAAGCAAAAGGTTCCTACAAGAAGCAGGCAGACAAAAGCAGAAGAAAAAATCCAGTTTTCGAGCCTGGAGATAAGGTTTGGATTTCCACTCAAAACATGCGATTGAAAGGGAACAGAAAGTTTCAGCCTCGATTTGTAGGTCCTTATGATGTGGACAAGATGGTAAATCCAGTCAGTGTAAGGGTTAAACTGGCACATGCATCAACCAAAATACTGGTCGCAAACGGGCAGATTCTCAGAATCTGCCCCGTTGCGACCAGTATTTTTGCATTTGGGATGCATCATCCAAAATGCAGAAATCGCAATTTAAGGAATCGCAAAATTGCTATTCCTTAAATTGCAATTGCATTTAAGGAATCACAAATTGAGATTCCTTAAATGCAATGCATTAAAGTTAAAAAATTCGCGATTTCGCTAATAGGGGGAGCAAATTACCATGAAGTTAAACTGCATGGTAATTTGCAAAAACTTTGAAAAATGCACTGAAGTTCATTTTTCAAACTTCCATTTTACACACACAGATGCCCTTGGGGCATGTGTGTGTGCAAGATGTACTCATATGCAGATTTCAGGGGTGCAACAGGGTGTCCTTTTGACACCCTGGCACCCTTGAAATAGCTCCCGCTATTAGCCATTCTTTAATAGCGAATCGCTAATATTGAATATCTTCCCATTCATTCCTATGGGCCTCCTGGCCCATAGGAATGAATGGGTAGGTATTCCTTAATTGCGACTCGCAATTTGCGAGTAGCAATTAAGGAATGTTTAGGAATCGCTATTTATTGAGCGATTTCTACATGCATAGGCAATTGCGATTCCTTAATAGCGATTCCTTAATAATCGCTATTAAGGAATCGCAATTGCCTAGCTTGATGCATGTGCCCCAAACTTCCCAGTAAATTAAAGATACACCCGGTATTTCATGTTTCCCTGGTCAAAAGAAATCCACCAGACTTAAGAAAAAATTTGCCTCCAGTCCCAGTTCAAGTGCAGTCAGAAGAGGAATTTGAGGTGAAAAGAATAATTGATTCCAAGTTCAAGAATGGAAAAGTTTTTTATTTGATTGACTGGAAGGGTTTTGGTCCAGAGGAAAGATCATGGAAACCCAGCTCTAATGTTCATGCCCCCAGATTGATTAAGGAATTTCACAAGACTTACCCTCAGAAGCCTAGCGAGAGAGGGGGAGGTTTCTTGGTGGGGGGTACTGTCAGGACTGAGCAAATCTATCTGCCTGCGAGCCGTTTCCCTTTTCTTCCTAGGTTTGGGCAGAATGTAATGTGCAGGAAATCACCTCTTAACTAGACTCAACTGGTGGCTAAGCGATTCCAATGTAGGCATTAGAAGATTTTATTCCAGCCGTTTTCGGCGGAATTCCAAGATGGCGGCCGCATGTAGGGAAGGTTCGCATTCTAGTTCTTTTGCTGTTTTCAACAGCATTACGGTTTCGCGCTTGCGCACCTGATGTGCGGCGTACTTCAAGCGTCTTTGAGGAAGAAGCAGCGTCAACTCCAATTAGCGCTCCTGACAGAAAACGAAGATTCAGCAAGGATATCTATTGCTTGCTTTCAAGTTCGTTTTTTCCTGTATTTAGAAGCTACAGCAAGGTCGGTAATTTGTTACTGAATTCAGAGGGGCTTCGCTCGAGCATTCAGGTATTTGCCTCTCAGAGAACACAAAGTCTTTGCATTCCCTGTCACTTCAGCACCCGTTTTCTTCTCAGTGGCTGCAGTTCAGAACTCATTAGGTCTCGCA